>APFE030223566.1:211435-238121 GCA_000404065.3 Pinus taeda | reverse complement strand
CTTCAGCATCATTGACATTCTTATATGTGACATTCAGACATGTACTTGTTCGATCATGATCAGATGATCCATTATGTATTTTCCAGTCATTTATACTTGTATACTTGGTGGATCCGCTTGTACTCAATATGCAGACATGTTGTATTTTCTCTGAGCATGGGTATGCCTGCCTCAGACAGTGTTTCTTTCTGATCTCCTCTTGTGGCTTGGCAGGCTGAATTCTGGTGCAGTCCTTCTTAGTTTTCGACAGATTTCCTTTCCATGAACTTGCTTAATACATTTCGGCCATCATGTACCCCTTCTGACCTCATATATTAGGGGGCATATGTTATAGCTCCAAACCTCACTCTTGAGGTTTGTGATGCTGCACTCATGGCCTAGGGCAACCCCTCCTTCCAGACCTGGTCCCAAATTTAGAAAATAGTGTTTTATTCCATATACGCGACATTTCCCTGAGCTAAATGTGTGTATACGTGGGTCTGTGTATACCCAACCCGCGTGTATGTTTAAAAACACTTAAAAATAATAAATCTCCTTAATTTCGGGTGGAGATCATGGGTTTTACCTGTTGATTACCTGTTCGTTCCCGTGGCCTAACTGTTCCCAACGAATTCCCAACTAAAAAACTACTTTGGGAGAAGTATAAAAAGGCTTCTACGGGAAGGCCAAAGAGAGGAGAGAGGAGAGAGAAAGATTACTATGCTGAGATTTCCCTGACCAGGTCTGAAGATCCTTGTGCCTCCTGTACTTCCCCCATTCTAAAGGAAACCCTTGTTTCCTTGTGTGTGTTGATGATTTCATACTACTTGAGATATCATGGAGTAAGTCATGGAAGGAGTTTGTTAAAGGCTTGAGACTGGACATATTCGGGAGACGGTTCCGCTTGGAGCCTGCAAAAGGACGAATAAGGTGAAATTATTCCTTTTCTGTACTTTATTTGTCTATAATAAAAGAAACACATGTCGTTGTTCGTGATATAGATCTTCTTCATGTTATGATATTCATATTATGATTCATATGTGAACAGTTATTTAATTGCATAACTAACTACCTTTCCTTATAATATGAATATGGTTTCTTTATGATGTTTAGTCCATATACTGTTGTACTTTCTTGAATTGATTGTTTTGCAGGTCAAAGGAGCAAAAGGAACTCCAAGAAGGGTTTGGAACCTAGAAGGCTCTTCTCAAACGTAGGACCTCAGGTACGCCCCCTATCGTAGAGTTTTCTTATAGTAGCATTATGATTGCATGGAATGTGTGTTTCTTTACATAGATAACCTTCAGTCTGCTAGGGTATTCACCCAAGACCCTAGGGGAGTTTATCCCACAACACCAAGTCTTCCTTAATTAGTCTCTGTTAGTTGATTACTTAGATTAAATTCACATATAAGAATACATACGAGTATTCATCAAGTGCACGCAGTAAATAAACAGAGTAAAAGCAATGAATAACATCAACATAAAGATTCCAAAATAGTTTCACATAATAAAATTCTCTTTATTATCTTTAATATCAAGTACAGACCCGACTCTTCCCTGAACACTCAGTTGCAGGGGTCCACGCACTTAGCTATGGACTCTACTAGGCCTCTGCGCACTTAGCTACAGAGCCTCTTCCTACTACTATGACCTAGTACACTTCAACTTTCACTCTATGCTCTAACCATGCCTTCGCTATTCCATCTTTATCTCCAAAAAAATATCTTTACCCTTAGAGCCTCACTCTAAGTATACAATCCCATGGTCTGCGGACCATGGGTAGGCTGACACAACTTTACATTAAATTACAATATTTTAGGGTGAACAACCCTATGACTCAATTGTACACTTCGCGCTCCGCGCCTGCACTTCGTGGAGTTCTACACCATCTTTGACCAAAGCTTGGGATTTGAGCCCCAAAACTTGCTGCGGGGGATCTCATGCCCAATAGGCCCCCAACATAATCATCGTGACTCGTGCCAAGTCACTCTGCTGGTGCGGCGATCTTGGCACAGAGCCCCTCCAATTGTGTCTATGCTGCACGAAGGTCCGCAACACCCTTTTCTGTTGTTTGTTGGATCTACTCCATTTCTGCTTTCTGAATCATCTGTGTTTGACTCTAGTCTCTTCTTTGGTATCGGATTCTAGTGCTTGTGTTTATAGTCCCACGCCCTTGTCCGACTCCTTTGTTCGCGAAAGACTGTGCTTCGGTCAGTTAGTCAGATAACCGACCCACCCATGTAGGGCTTCAGGCGATTTCCATTGACTTTTCCTGTGAAGGGTTCTCCATTAAGTTTGACTAGATGGACCATGCCTCTTTGTGTGACCTCTTTTACCGCATATTGTCCCAACCAGTGCATTCTAATTTTTTCGGGAAAATTTTTCAACTTGCTATCATATAGCAGCAGTAAATCATTTACCTTAAAGGTGCGTAACTTCATATGGCGGTTGTGCCAGGCTTTCTCACGCTGCTTTTGTACTTGCTGGTGAAATCTGGCCAGAAATCATTCTTCCTCAAGTTCCTCTAATTGCACGAGCCTTTCTTCTAGAGCTTCGTGGTCTGTCATGCCTGTGAGCACTGCTATTCGTAGACTAGGGACGATGTATTCCATTGGCATAACTACTTCCATACCATAGACCAACCAGAATGGTGTCTATCCCGTCAATTTCTTGCACGCTGTCCTATGCGTCCATAACATAGCGGGTACGCACAGGTCCCAATCGTTCCGCTGTGCATTACATATTTTGGTCAACATAGTCTCCAGTATTTTATTGAATGCTTCTACTGTTCCATTAACCTATGGGTGGTATGGTGTACTTTTCTGGTGATAAACCTGGAAGTCTTCTATGAGCACGCTAATGGTTTCATTCAAGAAATGTGTTCGCGATCGCTCATTAAGATTTCCGGGTAGCCAAATCATGTCAACACGTTTTCGAACAAAAAATTTGCAGTTGTGGTAGCTGTGCAGTCCTTGACTGGTTGTGCTTCTGCCCAACGTGTCAAGTACTCTGTTGTGGTGATGATGTAGCGCACACCCGTCTTTCCCTGAGGTTTGATTGGTCCCACAAAGTGAATTGTCCACTTCTCAAATGGCTGTAGTGTCATTTTGGAATTTAGTGGCATCTCTTCCCTTCGTGAAGGTTTTCCCGTTCTTTGACATATATCACAGGCCTTACAATGCACTTTCAAATCCTGGTGCAGGGTCGGCCACCATAATCCTCTGCAAAGAATCTTTTGTGTGGTCGCGTGTCTTGCATAGTGTCCTCATGCAGCACCCCCATGTGCTTCTATGAGGATCTGACCTCGCTCAAATTCAGGTATGTATCTTCATAGTATCTCATCACTGCCCATCTTGTAGAGGTGCCCCGTGATGACAAAAAACTCTGCCGCGCGCACCACCAATTCCTTCTTCTGTTGGATTGAGTACTCCTTCAGCGTAGTCCCCGTTGTGAGAAAATGGATGATATCTTCGAAGTGTCTGTCCATGATGCGTACGACAAATAGATGTGCATCAGGTAGTCCCTCCTCCAAATTTGTTGGTTCCTCACCTGTCACAATTCATGACAAGTGGTATGGTCCTGTGTTTAAGCGTCTCGGCTTGACTATGACTTCAAAATCATATTCTTGAAATAGTAATAACCATCTGCATATGCTCCCCCCCAACACAGGCTTGTTCACCAAGTATTTCAACGCGAAATGGTCGATATACATCTTAAAGTGTCCTCCAAGTCAATAGTGTCGTATTTTTGGAGCGTGTAAACCATTGCCAACCCCTCGCATTCGGTGGTAGAGTAGTTCTTTTCTGCTTTGTATAATCTTCAACTTGCAAACGCGATTGGGTGATCCACACCCTCTGCGCCCTCCTGTGTGAGTACAACTCCCAACGCGATACACGACGCATCAACATGTGCATGAAATTCCACATCCCATTTCGGGAAGACCAAAATTGGCACGGAGGCCAGATTCCCTTTTAGGACATCCAAACTCTTCATGCAATGATCATTCCAACAATATATCACATCGTTTTTCAATAGCTTTTCCATTGGCGTGATTATTTGGGCATAAATCTTGATAAACTTCCTATAGTAGCCAATGTGCCCCAAAGTAGCACGTCACTGTTTGACATTGTGCGGTGCTTCCAGATTTAGAATAACAACAATCTTCGTAGGGTCCACCATCAGGCCTTGTTTGCAGACCACATGGCCTAGCCGGTTGCCAAAGGGAAAAAAGAAGGTGCACTTTTTAAGGTTCAACGCAATATGGTGTCGGCGGCAAGTATCCAACATCAACCGTAAGCTCGCTACATGGCACTTAACTAATCTAAAGACAATCCAGTTGTCTAGATAGACCTCCAAGAACTTGTGGATGTATTCTTTGAATGCTGCTACCACTTGTGTGAGAATATCACTGGCACGTTCGTCAGTGCAAAGGGCATAACAGTGTACTAAAAGCAGCCCCATTATGTTGCGAAGGTTGTTTTGCTCCTATCTTCCAGTGCGATCTTAATTTGATGGTACCCTGAGAAGCCATCTGTAAATGAGTAAGCTTCCTGACCGCCAACATTCTCCAATACATCATCTGTGAATGGTGTCGGGAATAGGTCATGAACACAAGCATCGTTGAGCTTCTTGAGGTCCACGCATATTCTTATTTTGCCTTTTTATTTTTTCTCCTGCACTACCATAAGACTCACCCAATCCAATTCTTCCACTGGTTCGATAATTCTGGCTACGAGCATTTTATCTACTTCATTGTGAACCTTTTCTTTATACTGTGGGTTCAAGCAGTAAGGCCATTGCTTATCTGGCTTTGGGTCCGGTTTCAGAGTGATCTTCATCATCCCTAAGTTGCTGATGATCCCTTTTAAGTCTGTGATTTTGGTCGAGAAGAAGTTTTCGTATTTGCGGAGTAACCCAATGACCTTATTTACTATAGCATCATCCCAATAGTCCCCAAGCGTCGCATACTTCAACTCTTCTTCTGTGCCAATGTTTACCTGCTTTGTTTTTAGCAGTGCGGTGATGTTGGGATCCTCAATTGACGGTCCTTGAACCTCATGACAGCCTTTGATTTCTAGAATATCAATATTTCGGGGGTCGTCATCATCCTCCTCCACCTGCACGTTATAACATTCTTGAGCACTACTTAACTAGGTTGCCCATACTGGTTGCAACATTTCCAATTGCTCCTGTGGTATTTTGAAGATGACGGCTTTTACTGCTTGCAGCGCATCATCAACAGTATCTGATAATCGGTCTTCAAATGTGAACGTTAACAAAAATCCCTCATGGAAGACATCCCATTCGCTCGTACCATGTCAGAATTCTATCCTAGTATACGAGTTCATGGGTATGACATCCAAGGTATGGGAGAATAAGTGTACCCATTCAGGCTGTGGTTCTTCCCCGCAGACCTTGGTCCATTTTGTGAGGTACATATGTGGGTCATCTCGTCCATTGTATTTGTCTTCTAACCGCAGCTGCGGCTTCCCAAACTGTAGGCGCATCATCCTTCTGCATCCGCGTTAGTCCTCGAAATTTCCTTGATGTGTACCCCACCATCATGCGGGTGTTGCACGCAGTGCCCATTTCAACGCATTGAATTGCTGCTATTCTGGTACTGCGCTTTCAAATTTTCTCAAGAATTCATCCACCACTGTCAATCCATCATATGTCGGAAACTCTCTTGCCTTGGTTGTTATGCAATGCAGTGATCTAACCATCATGTTGCAATTCAGTGTTTTCACTTTGTGCAACTGATTCTACCATCGCTCTACTTCTTTGTCTGAATCCGAAGTGCAAGAGCTTTCGTGCTCTCACGAGATCCTCCCATCTACAGTTGGATTCTCCCGATCTTGGTCTCTTGTAAATACAATCAAGATCATCGTCGCTTTCATCGTCGCGCACTAGTTCAATGTAGCGTGCTCCTTCGGCTGGGTCTAGCGGGACTACTACACATAGTGACTTTTTCTTGAAGATCATTTTGCGCTTCTTCAGGTTGATAAATACATTCATATCAGTGGCCCAGTCTATTCCTAACAATGAGGGACAGGGATTGCTGTCATCAACAATCTCTATTACTTCAAAATCTGCTTGCACGCTCTTGCCTTCAATATCAACTGTTACCCCTTGCAACCTTCCCATGGGCAAAATCTTCTGTTGGTTCACTATTCATAATTGAATAGGGGACCATTATAATGCGGGCCTACCCATGCGTTCCCATTTTTGCTTCAGTAATACATTTGTGTCTGAATCCAGATATAGGATCACTTGATCCATTTCATATTCCCCAATTTGTGCAGTCAACCTCATTTCCCTTCCAGTGCACAATGCATGCTTCCCTAATTTCCAAATGATGTGCAGTTCCCCTGATCCCGTGCACCTGGTGATTAGTTCCTACAGTCCTTTAACTGCCTTGTTGTCATGCAATAGTTTCATGCATGTCTCCAGAAAGATAGTGAGCATTGAAGGATCCATTCCTAGTTTTGGTTGATCCTTACTACCTGAAGTGGAGGCCTCCACGAAGCTCTTCTTAGCTTCCATGAATGTCTCCTTTGCACATTCTAAGTCAAACTCGGGTTCCTTAGGAACCTTGTGAACCCATGTACTTTCCTCTGGCTACTTTCTTGTACCTTCTCCCATGGCTGTACTACTTTTGAGCATCATGTTTACATTCAGGTCCTCTTCACGTGGCTCAGACCTCATCATTTGTATATTCTGAGTCGAGGGAGGTTGGAATACTCCTTTTTTGTGCATCTTTGTGATCAACGTAGGACAATCTATTGTTTCATGATCAAACTTAGCATAATATGAATAGGATATCCTCATTGGGTTGGTACAATTGCGGGTATAATGCCTTGGTCCTCCACAATTGTAACAAATTAACTGTCTGCATACCCTTCCTGGTCCCATTCCACCTTGTCCTTGACCTTGCCCCTCAAATCCAATGCACGCCATGCCCGCATCTGGGTCAAGGGCTCGCGTTTCGATCTGCAACCTATAGGCTGGGGTCCTATCCATTATTAGCTCGTAACTACAGCAAGTGCGCTCATCGTGTCCTACCGACCTATAGAAATTACAAAACAATTGCTAGGGTGTCTGTATATATTTATGCAGAAAATGACAATTTTCTATCACATGTTTCCCTCCTATCTGACAAAGCACACACCATAAAGTGGGTGCCACACTCGGCCATGCCTATGTCTCTAGTCTTAGTAGCATTGGCCCTCCTCCTACCAAGTAGTTCGCGAACACTAGACAATGATCCTTGTCATGGCCTTGGCCTTTGCATTTTATGCACCATACTTCCTCGAGTGCCTCTGGCCGCGGTGCCATATCCTGCTTCAAGCTTTGCATTTCCAAACATTGATTTTGTAGTTGCATGTGGATTTGTTGAACTCCCAACCTAGGTCTTGTATCAGGGTCTCATGTAATCTCATCGCCATTTCCAATGCTTCGGCCTGGGTAGAATGTTTCTGTTGTGACAACGTTGTCCTCAAGTGTGGTGCCAGAGATTCTAAAAACCATGTGTGATGCTGTGTATCTATCAATGCCATATTGGCTTCGCGGATCGTACTCTTCAGCCGTTGATCTAGATCCTAGGGAGTCTCACCTGAGAGCATCTCGATCTCTTTAAACCTGATGATTGATTGTGTTTCTGACTTTGGTCTGTTAAATTCCCTGTTCAATGCGCTTTGGATCTCTGCTATCATTGCGTTTGGGTGGTCGTTAGAATGCTTGATATGCCACGTTAATGTGCGATCCTGCAATGCGCTCACCAATGTAGCCTTCTTAATATTGTCGTCCATGACACCTTGTGCTTCCCAGACTGCTCTTACCATGAACTAGAATTGGTTCGGATCATCATTTCCTACTCCTCTGAATACTGGTAGTTTGATTGTGCTCACCATACTGAACCATTGAGGTGGTGGAGGTGGAGTGGGTGGAGATGGAGGTGAAGGAGGTGAAGTGGGTGGCAGTGTGGGTGGAGGTGGTAACCACAGAATCTGCTGCCTTATCAAACTGGCTGCACTTCTTGGAGAAACCTTCGCGAGATCGTCCTCACTCTCCCACGAGGGTGAAATTGAGGGACTGTTTTCTAATTCTTCGTTACTTCCACTTCTGTAGCTCTTTCTGCTTCACATAGTCCCAAACATTAATTTATTCACATAACCCACTTTTCACATAACAACACCTTAATTTAGGTATTCAAAGACTTAATATACTTACCTCGTGGTCCCTTAAGAAAACATCGCTTTGCCTCACTATAACTGATGGTCGTGTCCACTGCGAACTCAGTGATAAATCCTCCTATTATTTGGTTGAGCCAGTGGTCCATAACTTACTCCATCTTATCTTTTGAGGCTTGTAGTCTGTGCACTAGTTCCAGAGTCCACACTATTGGTTCATTGAGCCTACACCTTCCTTGGCTGTCTGATAACTTTGCGATCCAATCATACAGCTCCAATGGAAAGGATGCAAAGAAAATCTCATGGATTTCAATGTACAAATAGTGATCCAACCACTGTTCCTTAGATACCCATGGATTTCTGTTTTCCTGCACCGCGAACTCGTGAATCTTCTTGTCCAACTGCTCTTCAATTTTATTCTTTGTTGGATTCCGGTGGCACGACATTAGACATCCCTTATGCAGATTCCAGTCCTGGTAACAGAACCATTTGTTGGCTTAGTGGGGCTTGACCCAGGTTCGGAAGTGATTTAGCCAAGCAAATACCGGTACTACTAGCCCTTTCAGAAACAGTCCGTGGAGTGCGGACTGAGGTCTCACTCGAAGTAGTATGGGAGGGTGTTAGAACCATGTTTTTGCACCTTGGGGATGTCTGATATGAGGTGATTGATACGTGGTCCAACCTCCGTACTTACTACCCTACACGCACCTATGAGCACCTCACGCCCTGTGATACTATCTTTGCGCAGTTCTAGCTGCAACGTGACCCATGTTATTTACCCAAGTCTTCCTTAATTAGTCTCTATTAGCTGATTACTTAGATTAAATTCACATATAAGCATCCATACAAGTATTCATAAAGTGCACATATTAAATAAACATAGTAAAATAAATGAATAACATCAACATAAAGATTCCAAAACAGATGCACAAAATAAACTTATCTTTATTATCTTTTAATCCCAAGTACAGACCTTACTCCGCCTTGCGCACTCAGCTGCAGGGGTCCACGCACTTAGCTGCAGACTCTACTAGGCCTCTGCGCACTCAACTGCAGAGCCTCTTCCTACTACTATCACCCAATACACTTCAACTTTCACTCTATGCTCTAACCATGCCTTCACTATTCCAATATCATCTCCAAAAAACTATCTTTACCCTTAGAGCCTCGCTCTATTTATACAATCCCATGGTCCACGGACCATGGGTAGGTAGACACAAATTTACATTAAATTACAATATTTTAGGGAGGACAACCCTATGACTTGATTGCACACTTCGTGCTCCGCGCCTGCACTTCGTGGCATTCTACACCATCTTTGACCAAAACTTGGGCTTTAAGCCCCATAACCTGCTGTGGGGGATCCCATGCCCAACATACATGTATAAACCTCGACTAGGTATTTTGGAGGGCTCAAGCCTTGACATTAAAGAAATGTTGCAAGTATTCAATAGATTGATTTTGGAAGATCTTTGATCGAGGAAAAAATCCAAGCTAAGACAAACGAGCCTCCCAATTACCAATATGTCCACTAATTACACTTATTTTGATTGATGCACCATTTGCTTGAAATTTAATTTCTACTTTCATGGCAAAGGTTTAAAGATAACTTTGTTATGATCTTGGGCCAACATCACTTGTTCTAGGGAAACTCTTTTATTCGCCAACACATTTGCCATGGAATTGAAATACCTCTTGACATGATGAAACTCTGCTGAATCAAATTTCCCATTTTGCATTATTATACTTTGTAAAATTGGAAGCTGAACATTGATGGGTTTCTATTTTAGTTTAACCACTTGTTAGATGATGATCAAGGAGTCCCCAAATATCATCAATTTCTGATTTTCCTTGAAATGGCCAACTCTAGCCCCAACCATAAAGCCAAATATTCCGCTTGGTTATTTGTATCACTCCCCAAGACCTAAGCATATTGAGTGTTAATTTTTTCATCAAGGCGATAAATAACCCCTCCCACTCCTACCTCCATTATAATGTAAGACTTTATAACATGTGTGCATTTTTTATTTTATAAATTCAAAATATCCATTGACTGAAAATACACTTGCCTCCCTAAGAGAAACAAGTGTATTCTATGCCTATTGGGTGAGGTGATGCATCTGGTCATAATGAGTAGTTGGAAATATGTAGTGAAAAATGCATTGAATGTAAACAATGCATTAGGTGCATTGATTATGGATACTACCACAAACCCATCTAAACTTGAGTTTGGGTTTGGACTCTAACATGTACCTTCACATTGTGAATCTCAAGGATGCATTTATTAGGACTCTAAGATGTACCTCGATGTTGTGAATCTCAGAGATGCATCTCTCAAGGGACTCAAAATGTGAAAACTCAAGTTTTACAACTACAAGGTGCATATCAGATAAGGGTTTTAAATGGGCATGATCTAATATAGAATAAAATAATAAATTCCTTATAAATATATTTATTAATCCCACATGATATGGAACTCTCTCTAATGGACTGGGTGTATGTAACAACCCTAGTTAAAAATCCATGTAGAAATATATAAGACCACAATTATGAGACATGTATTCCAAGATGAATGGTGGGAAAAAATCCTATTGGGTGTTCATTTCAGTTATTATGGCTAAAGGAAATTGGAAAAGGCAAAGGATTTGGAAAGAAAAAATGGCATTTTTGGCACATTTATTTATGAAAATAATGGAAATTAGGAGAAAAGGAAGCTGAAAAGTCACGAGTTGCATGTGAGGAGGAAAATTAAGGAAAATAATGGAAAATGAAGAAAATATAGGCCTCATTGATAAAAAGGCTTATGAGGATCAACTGGAAAGCTTTTGATCAAGGATTAGTTAGTGTTACCTTTTGTCAGTTCATTTTTGGAGCTCTCTCATTATTCTCTCTCTCCCTCTCTCTTTCTCACTCTTGGACACTTAGAGTTTTCTTGGAGCACTTTGGCATTGGATTAGGAAAGGCAAAGGAGGAAAGAGGAAGGAGGAGCAAGCAAGGGAGAGTAGGATCAAGAAGCTACAACAAGATTATTTGCAGTTATCGATTTCCATGTGTGTTTTCCTTGCTAGATTTTACATGAATGGTATTGCATGTGGTTCTTTGCTGTTATGGCATGGGTTTTTCTAGGAGTGA
The DNA here is from genome assembly GCA_000404065.3 of Pinus taeda. NCBI lineage: Eukaryota > Viridiplantae > Streptophyta > Pinopsida > Pinales > Pinaceae > Pinus > Pinus taeda. The sequence goes on along the minus strand of APFE030223566.1, from coordinate 226,819 downwards.
CAATGTTTTCAGCCTAGCCTTGCCATTTCCATATAGCCATGGTGTGATGGGGTTATCATGTTTTGACTGAGATAGATTTTCGAATGGATTTGAAGTTGAGTGAGGTGGATCTCTAAAAGAGAGAACACATGGTTTATTGATCCTTGAACCAAACTATGGATTATGGTAAAGCCACTAGCCTAGTGACCCATGAACTGAATTGTGGGTTGTGGTAAATCCAGATACTATGTGCCTCGGTGGGCCTAGCAATCCTCGATTGATTAATGGCGAGATATATAGTAAAGCCTAGAGGTGGGTGCTCTCCATCCAGCCTAGTAATCCTAGGATCGAATGTATGGTAAATCCTATAGAGTGGAGTATCGGTTAGGGCCTAGTGATCTGAGATGAATTGTGGTAAATCCCAGAGACTAGTGTCTCGGTTATGGCCTAGTGATCTTGGATCAGACTGTGGATTGCAATAAATCCTAGAGACTAGGAGAAAGGAAAATTCCTTACGATGTAGGTGGAGAAATCCGATGGCATCCATGCTTGTTTTGGCATAGTGATCTGGCGGAGATCATGGTAAAACATGTTATTACATGTTTATTATTTTGGCCTAGTGATCTGTTGTGGATTGCGGTAAATCCTGGTTTCTATTGATGAGGGTGAGGTGGTTTAGCCTTGGGATGCCCTTTTTGGTTCTTTTGGTTTGAGTCCCACATTAATGCTTGGAATATGACATGGGGGTGATTGGATGAAGAGAGACTTAACTCACCCAATCTACGGTTTGGTGGAACGTGGTAGTCCCATACCGGGTTGGTTTTTTCATTCATCAATAAGAGGTTCTTTCCTTGGTATATTATGTGTGAATGTACTGGTTTATATGTGGATTTTATGGCTGATGTATCCTTGATATTTTTTTTGTTATTATGCTGGTTATAAGCATGTATCATGACAATGATGATGTATGGCTCTCCTCATATTTTTATTTGCGAATGAATGAACAATGTATCTATGACCTAATAAATGATAATGAAACTAATGATATAAGGGAACAATTCTTCTTAGAGATTCTTAGATAAGTATGAGACCCCTATGCTCTGATCTATTACGTAAACCTGTAGATTACATATTTGTGACATGTTTGATGAAATGTTTGTCATGGATAGTAGGGATCTAGTCAAGTCCTTGTTCAATAAATTACATTTGTGTCATTATTTTGTTGTTATCTTTCAGTTCGGAAAGTGTCATTGAGTTTTGGGAAATAACCTAGGCCTAAAAATGTGGCACAAATCCCAAGTTGCAGGCACATGTTTGAGGAGAAAAGTCCCCATACACATGCATACCCATGCTATGGGAGTGTTTGAAGCCTCCTAGATGCACCTTTGTCCATATCAAGGGAGCGTATAGGGGTTTAATGGTCTAAAAACTATGTGGGACCCAGGGGTTGGTTACCTGATTGGTTGGGATGGCTCCTGGGAGTTCTGTTGCTGATGTAGAAGGTCTGTGTTATGTGTTTTCGTCAATTCCACTTACTTAAGGCCACCTAGGAGGTTGAATCCCATCATAGTGGCCTCTCATCACATGTTTACCCTGGTTGGCTGGTTACTTGGGTAGATGTGGGATGAGGGTGTTAGAAAGTGGTATCAGAGTGGGTTGCGCTCTCTTTGGGTCATATATAATACCATAAAGTGGTATCAGAGTGAGTTGTACTCTTTTTGGGTCATATTTGATACCACAGAGTGTTATCAGAGCGGGTTTTGTTCTTTTTGGGTGGTGTCTAGTTTCCATTATTTTTGGATGATATCTGATACCTCAAAGTGGTATCAGAGCATGGTTCAACACTTGGATTGGATGGGAAAAATGTGTTTGTCATGCATGCATGTAGGTTTCATATGTTCTTGTTATGTATGCATGGTAGTGGTTATTGTTACATTTGTGTTTCCATGTAGGAGTTGATGATTTTATTTTTTGGGTGTGGTCATCATGAATGCATGTTGGTTGTACATGCATTTTATATGCATGACTTCGTCTATAGGTTGTTGTGCATGCCTTGTAATGATTATATTTATGCATGTATAGTAGTTCAAACATGCATTGTGAGGTAATTGTATGTAGTTTAGGTCATCATGATGCTATTGGTTGTTATGATGCTAATGTGTTGGATGAGATATAGCAGGAGATGCAAACTATCAAAGTGAAGTTGTAGCATTGGAACTTGAGGCAAGAGAAAGTCGTCATACATGTTTTTGTGTTGGGAATGCAAGTATGTAGATTAAGGACTGTTATATGAATTATTGTTATGTGTATGCCTTTCATTCTATTGATGTTATGGTTACATACATGATAGATGCTAGTTGATTATTGTAGTCATATGTCCATGTGTCAGATAGTCATGAATGGTAGTAACTTGTGGTTGTATGCATTTCTATTGTTGTTTTATGTTAGATAACTTGATGATTATGTTATATGTTATTGATGAGTATTTTTATAGGTTAACTTGTTGTTGTTATATGATAGTTAGCTTGATGATTAGCTTATACATTGTTGATGAGCATGATATATAACTTGTTGTTATTATATGCAAGTAGCTTAATGATTAGGGTTATTACATTAAGATGTTGATGTTATATGCATCATACTAATTTGGATTGGCCTATGCAAATGGTTAGGGTTATGAAATTCATGTATAAGTTAATATGTTGTGATATTATGTCATACTAATCTAGATTGAATGTGCATATGTGATTATTATGTATGAATGATAATTGTTTAGGAGTTTATGATGTGGACATGTTAGCTAGTCATTTTTATGGATATCATGATCTTATTTATGGTTGAGTTGATATGTTGTGAAGTTATATTGGGCTAATCTAGCTTGATTGTGCAGACAAGATAGCCTCCCTTGAGATACATTAAGGTATGAGTTTACTTATGTCATATATTTTGTGCTTGACTGTTTGATTATGCCGTCTATTTGATGTTTGAGTGTTTGGTGTTTATTATGTCATCTAGTCAATTTATGTAATATGGTACGCTTATAATTTGTTTGAATGTTTGATTAATTGCATGATATGAGGATGTGTCTGTAAGATTTCATGAAGAAATGATCTTGTTTTAAGATGGTCGTACTAACACCTATGTGTTGAGACAACTGATATATACTTGAGAGTAAGTAAGTGACAGTTGTAGCATTATGTCTAATTACTATGGGTTGAATATGGATTATGACATGATTGTTAGTCTCGGTAAAGGTTGATTTCAAATTAATAGGTATGTTGTCTCAATATTTGGAACATGTGGTCGACATGTGTGAGTAGTTGCAGGGAAACATGCTTGGCATTAGTGTGATAAGGTAAAATAAATGGCATATTATATTTGTTTATACACTGATAGTTATGTGTTTATGGCAATATGAAGCAGGGGATTGCATGGCAAGGAAACTGCCATGAGATTCTAAAGAAGGCTCAAGTTGAGATTTTCCTTGGAAGCACTAGGAACCATGGGGATGGACTCATGGTGTTTGTTGCTAGTTTCATGCATTCGGTATTTGTGATTTGGTTGCGCTTGATTGCATCTTTGTTATGTTTGGTGCAAGGCCTTGCCACTTTGTTGCGGTGTCGTGTTTTTATTGACTTTCATGGTCTTCTTCTTGTTTGTTTCATGTTCTTTCCTTTTAAGTTTTGAGTCTTGGGAATTGGTTTGAGGAAGAGGAAAGTTAATGGAGTTCGGGGAGAGTTGTGTGGTACCCAATAGGTGATGTAAGGCTTAGATGAAGCTTAGTGCATGTATAAGGGCAATCAAAGGAAAGCATGCGACAATTAGTTGGATTGTTTGGGTCCATTGAGGTAAATGGACAGTGATAAACAATCATGAGAAAGGTAACAAAAAGGTAAAGAAACTGGATTTGAGGCGTCAGATGCCTTGGCTATGTTGGGAAATGTTGTTCTCAATGTTGTGCATGATGTTCATGAATAAAGGAAGTTCTCTTAACCTTTACCTTATGATATCTGATAATTATGTCGTGATCATGATTATTTTGATGTTTATATACGTATATATGTATGTATGTTATGTCTAATAGGGTCATCATGGATCGTGATTGTTTTTATGTTAATGTTTATATGTATATATGTCATTTTCTGACATGATCATGATTGTTTAATGCTAATATTTATATGTATATAAATGTATGTATGTACATATGTCACTGTATGAAAGGTTTGTCAGGGACCATTCCCATGGAGGAATGATTTCCTATGCAGGTGAATGGCATGAAGAGGTTCCTATTTTATGTGGAATCAAGTGGGAAGAGTAGTCATGACAAATATATGAGGTCAGTATCATGTGGATATAAATTGGTATTGTATCCTTGTATTATGACTATGTTTATGTTATGATAGGTTATGCTGAAGGATACATCAACAGAATGAAAACAATGTGCTTTGCTTAGTAGATGTAGCATGGTTTTGGATGTGCAATGCTATTGTTGTGTATATGTTGTGCATGTTGTATGTTAAGTGATTGTACCTATGGTGATGTGTAATGTTATATATGTAGTATTATGTACATATGATGTTGTATGCTTATTGTATATATGGTGTTGTGTGTATATTCATATGTAGTGCTAGGTATAAATGGTGTTATGTACATGTTGGATATGTGATCTTGTGTACATATAATACTATGCACATGTTGAATATGCGGTGTTGTGTGCATGCTAGATATGCAGTGCTATGTACATATGATGCTATGTACATGTTTTATATGTAGTGCTATGTACATATGGTGTTGTATGAATGTTGTACATATGGTACTATGTACATATGATGTTGTGTGCATCACTGTACATATGGTGTTGTGTGCATGTGGTGTTGTGTACATGTGTTGTGCACATGGCGTGCATGTGGTGTTGTGTACATGTGGTGTCATGTACATGCCATGCATGTGGTGATGTGTACATGTGGTATTGTGTACACATTGTAGAGGTGGCGTGGTGTACATATGGTATTGTGTACATGTTGTGCAGGTGGTGTCGTGTACATGTGATTCTATGCACACATTGTGTAGGTGGTGCTGTGTACAGGTGGTGCTGTGTACAGGTGGTACTTTGGACATGTTGTACATATGGTATTGGTGTACATGTGGTAATGTGCACATGTCATACATGTTGTGTTTCGAGCATGCGGTACTATGTATGTGCATTGTGTAGTCGTGGTATCATGACATTTGTATGCATTGTTTTGTACTATGTGTATTGTGTTGTACACTAAATGTAGGAGTATCTATTGCGTTGTGTTGTACATTAGGTGCAAGTGTATGTTTCATGATGTATATCAGGTGTAGGTGTATGTTTCATGATTTATATCAGGTGTAGGTGTATGTTTCATGATGTATATCAGGTGGAGGTGTATGCATCATGTGATGTTGTACATTATGTGTGGATGTATGTGTTGTGATGTACATTGTGTATATGTACATGATTGAAGAGAAAAAAAGGCACCGGGTGCTTACTGGGTGTCGAAACCAATCCAGTGTGTGTACAGAAAGAACAAAGGTAGAAGCTAAGGATTTATTAAAGGATAAGTATCAATATTTTATTTCAGTTTTATTATGCATGTGATATATAATTCTGGTCTATGATGATTAAATGTGATCTATGATTCTGGTTTATGATGGTTACATGTGATTTATGATTTTGATCTATGATGGTTGTGTTTTGAGCTAACCTGATGTGATATGTTTATACTTGATGATTTGGTCAAATATGCTAGTTTGACTTGTCATGATAGGAAGTGAGCATAATTGCAAGTGTACCTTATTGACGAGCTACAATGAGGTATGATGTGAATTTATTTCAATTTATTTTAAATCTAATGGCAGTTATGTTCTTGGTATATGAAATCATGGGAAATTCCCGGGTTAGGTGGTTGAAACTGACGAAAAGCATTAGCAACAACAATAGTGAAAGAAATTGGAACATGAACTAGTATGTTGGTAAAAAATTTAGGAGCAGGGCCATTTTGGGACACTGATACCCAATAGTGTCCATTTATTTCCATGAGAATGGTATGAACGGTATGATGGTTTTAAGTCAGGGATATGCCTTAGTTACCTTTTGATGCAAGTAAATTTTGCCAAGGGATGGACTTCTCGGGGTGGGGGTGCCAACGGAACTTGGAAGTTGTGTGACTGCATGGAAGGGGGTGGCTGGATTGCCTGAGGGATTATGTAGCAAAGAAGGGAAGACCAGGGATAAATTTGTTTTGGTCATTAACATTGCTAGATGGAATCAGATTCATGTTGGGAGTGCACCCTGGAACAATGAGTCGATAATTGTTCGCTGAGAAGACAAGTAGTGTAGGATTGTAGCATTGGACATTGGATGCAGTTTAGACTTTGGCAGTGGATTATGGACTTCTTGAGAAGGAGGTGAATCCTGATACTACTTTTGAGGGTGAAGGTGTGAGCCTCTAGATTCCCTTGTTGATTGATATGGGAATCATAACCTTTTATTTTCTGGTTGAGCAAATGTGCATATGTGCATATGTGTGTATTATTGTAAATACTATATCAAGTTGGATTTATAAATATCCATAGAAAGTATGATTATTTGCTAGATGAAGAAAATGTGTATGTGTGTATATGTGGTTATTATTGTAAATATTGTAATGAGTTGTGTTATAAAGCTCCAGTAAACAATATGTTTGTCATGCTTTAGCAGATGGTCATTGTAAATACTGCAATGAGCTATGTTATAAAGTTCCATGGGAAATATGTTTTATGTTCAGTGGTCTTGCTAGTTATAGGTCTCATTGAACATTGAGGACGGTGTTCCCCCAAGGGGAGGGTTTTGTAATAGCCTTGGTTAAAATTCCATGTAAAAATATATAAGACCACAGTCATGGGACATGTATTCCAAGCTAAATGGCGGGCAAAACATCCTAGTGGGTGTTCATTTTGGTTATTATGGCTAAAGGAATTTGGAAAGGGAAATGAAAAAGGTTTTGGAAAGGAAAAATGGCATTTTTGGCACATTTATTTACGAAAATAATGGAAATCAGTGGAAAATGAAGGTGAAAAGTCATAGGTTGCATGTGAGGAGGAAAATGAAGGAAGGAAAATGAAGAAAATAGAGGGCTCATTGATAAAAAGGCTTCTGAGGATCTGTTGGCAAGCTTTTGCTCAAGGCTTGGTTAGTGTTACCTTTTGTTAGTTTAGTTTTGGAGCTCTCTCATTATTCTCTATCTCTTTCTCTCACTCTTGGACACTTAGAGTTTCCTTGGAGCACTTTGGAATTGGATCAAGAAAGGAAAATAAGGCAAGAGGAAGGAAGGAGCAAGCAAGGAAGAGAAAAATCAAGCAACTACAATGATATTATTTGTAGGTATCGATTTAGATGTGTGTTTTCCTTGCTAGATTTAGCATGCATGGTATTGCATGTTGTTCTTTGGTGTTATGGCATGGTTTTTTCTAAGTGTGACAATATTTTCAGCCTAGCCTTGCCATTTCCAGATAGCCATGGTGTGATGGCATTCTCATGTTTTGGTTGAGGTGGATTGCTGGATGGATTTGATGCTGAGTGAGGTGGATCTTTGAAAGTAATAACACATGGCATAGTGATCCCTGAACCAAACTATGGATTGCAGTAAAGCCACTAGCCTAATGACCCCTGAACCAAACAATGAGTTGCATTAAAGGCAGGTATGTGTGCCTTGGCGGGCCTAGGAATCTTCGAACGATTAATAACGGGATATACGTTAAAGCCTAGAGGTGGGTGCTCTCCATCAAGCCTAATAATCCCGATATTGGATGTACGGTAACACTTATAGAGTGGAGCCTCGGTTAGGGCCTAGTGATATGGGATGGATTACAATAAAGACTAGATAATGGTGTCTTGATTATGGCTTAGTGATCGCAGGATCATACTGTGGATTGCGGTAAATCCTAGAGACTAGGAGACGAGAAAATTCCTCACATTGTAGGTGGAGAAATCCGATGGAATCCATGCTTTTTTTGGCCTAGTGATCTGGTGGAGATCACGGTAAAGCCTATTATTACATGTTTATTGTTTTTTCCTAGTGATTCAGTGTGGATCGCAGTAAAGCCTAGTGTCTATTGATGAGCATGAGGTGGTTTAGCCTTGGGATGCCTTCGCTGTTTCTTTTGGTTTGATCCCACATTCACACTTGGAATATGGCACAGGGGTGATTGGCTGAAGAGAGACTTGGGTCAACCAATCTACAGTCGGGTGGAACGTGGTAGTCCCATATCGGGTTGGCTTTTGCATTCATTAATTATAGGTTCTTTCCTTGATATCTTATGTGTAAATGTACTGGTTTATATGTGGATTCTATGGATGATGTATCCTTGATATTTCTGTTGTTATTATGTTGGTTATAAGCATGTATTGTGACAACGATGTATTATGTCTCTCCTCATGTTTTGATTTGTGAATGAATGAACAATGTATCTATGACCTAATAGATGATAATGCAACTAATGATATAAGGGAACACATTTCCTAGAGATTCTCAGATAAATATGAGACCCCTATGCTCAGATATGTTGTTTAACCGTGTAGATTACATATTTGTGACATGTTTGATGAAATTTCTATCATGGATAATAGGGGTCCAGTCAAGTCATTGTTCAATAAATTCGATTTGCGTAATTATTATGTTGTTATCTTTCAGTTCAAAAAGTTTCATTGGGTTCTCAGTAGTGACCTGGGCTCTGGGTCTAAAAAAGTGGTGCAAATCCCAAAGTTTCAGGCATAGGTTTGAGGAGAAAATTCCCCATACGCATGCATACCCATGTTGTGGTAGAATCTGGAGCCTCCCATACGCACCCTTTTCCATATCAATGGAGTGTACAAGGGTTTAATGGTATAAAAACTTAGTGGGGCTCAGGGGCTGGTTACCTGATTTTTTGGGATGGCTCCCGGGAGTTCTGTTAATGATGTGGAAGGTCCGTGTGGTGTGTTTCCATCAATTCCACTTCCTTAAGGTAACCTAGGAGTTTGAATCTCATCATAGTGGCCTCTCGTCACATGTTTATCCCAGTTGGTCGGTTACTTGGGTAGATGTGGGATGAGGGTGTTACCATGTGCAAAGTGATTGTGTTGTCAAGGAACCAATAAACATGACAAGTACAACTCCCATGAAGTCAAAATTTCAACCCCAAAAACTTTCAAAACCAATATAGCATGACCCCTAAGTCACCATGTTACCTTTTTTCTTTGAAAGCACAACAAATTCCACCTAATGCAATCAACTAACATTAAACATATAGAAATATCATAAAAATATAACATAGGATCACTCAAAAACTATAAAAGGACCTCTTTCTGTGGTTAAATAGTTCTAAGTTCCCCAAGCAACCACAATCATGAGTTCAATCAATTTCACAAAAAAAAACATATAGGTTGTAACTAACACACCTATGATGCTAATACAATGCTACATGGTCTCTGTCTGTCAATTTCAATAGGAATAAAACAACAATGACCCATACATAAAAAGGAAAAAATTAGAAATTATTCTAAATTAGTAAATATGTAAAGAGGACGTCTTGGTGTAGAATTATTTCGAGATTTAATAAGAATTGATAGACACTCATACTATCATTAATCATGATCTTTTAAGCAAAGTAGCTCCTAGAATTTTTCTCTTTCATGGTGCTCGATGTATTGTTCGTTTATAACTTTGCTAAACCCTAAAATGAAATATGTAAATTTTTGAGTTATCTTCATTGCAAGAATGAAATGGATTTGGTAAAATAAAGGAAAAAAAAGTTGCATTGATACTGCATTTGGAGGTTACAGACACACCTTGATTCCCATTGTGATAATGAGATGACTTAGACAGAGTTCAACTACAGTTTATGACAAGGCTTTAAAATTCAAACCCTGATGAATTAACAAAGACTTGTGAAGTTCGTAGGGTTTCACACCACTGAATGCTTCATAAAATGAGAGGGTTTTGATGGATCTGCATCAACTGGTGGGATAAGTAATAATTTCCACTTCAAACAATCCACATGCAAATTGAGAACTGTGAGCATGATTAATTCGCCTTTCCATGAAGGGATCGATTCCTTTCTCCTCTCATTTTAATATTTTGCTTACTTTGGGTGTGATGAGTGAGCAGTTATTTCTTGTTATGATTTTTATAATCAATATAGATTTAAATATTAATAGTGTTAGTGTCAGCATTTGAAGCCTTCCATCAGTGATCAAATATGCTCTTACAAAGTGGTCTCAGGGTGTCAAAGTCAAATTTTGTCATTTCAGTGAGTCTTCAAGTAAAATTCGGTCACCATGTATTAGGTTTAGGGTTGTTTTCACTCCTTCCAAAGTCTTATAAGTATTAGTCCATGTCACCATTAATATTAGTGTACCATCATTCAAAGAGTTATCATCATCATTTCAGGTTCCAATGGCCCATTTTACACCTTGTTCGTGCTTTAGTTGTACTTGGTAAGCCTCATTTCCCTCTCCTAGGGTTTTGAAGGTAATTTTTTTGGATGGTCAAATCATCAAAAAAACTTGTATCCTAATGCTCATAAACCTTCCCCTATCCTTAATATACCTTCTTAAATGCTTCCCATCACTCATATCCCTCAAATTCATCATTTTCCCACAAACCCTAGTTTATTGCTACAATTTGACAATTTTCTAGGTTAGGCCTACATTTTGCCCTTTTGGACCCCTTCCCCTCACTCAATCTTTGAAATTATACTTTCCCCTGATTCCTAACATCCCTCCCTATTTCCTAAAATTTTCTCAAGAAATTAGAAGCCCCTTATGCCCTTCATTTTCCTTCATCTCCACAAATCCCGTGTTCCACACATCAGGATAGGTTTTATTCAAAGGATGTTTTTGAGAAAGAGAAGATGAATTTGATAAAAGTGAGAGAGGTTTTTGTCCATCATTGACCCGAGAAGAAAAAACTCTTTCATTTTTTACCCAAGTTTCATGGTTTGGGATAAATGTCAAAAATATCGTTGCCTCAAGAGAGTTGCTGCACCTCTGGAGTGACCTTGGTAAAATCAATTTTTCTCCTAGATGGAATGCCTAAATGACTTGCTTGATGATTAAAATAATAATTAGACACAAATATATTTCCAATGTGCTATCATGAGCTAAATTTGGAGTTGAGGAAGACCTTAAAAAGTTGACTACAACAACACTTTGCATTTAGGCAGTCGGCTTTTGCACATTTTAACTAGTCTTGGGAGACTTGACTTTTGACAGGGAAGATGAACTCCAAATTGAAAAATTCAAGATGTTTTGGAAAGTAGACAATAGTTCCAACAAGCTATCACACACCCAATGTCAACACCAGGAAGGCCTTCAAAAGCCATCTGAAAAAAGGCATTAATGCATCAGAGAGGCACTGCGCATCAGAGCCAAAATTCCTTCAGAAAAATACAAGGGCGTTGCGCATTAGGGAGGCGTTGCACATCGGGTTTAGGGTGCTGCGCATTGACCTGTGAGGCTCCAAAACCACCAAATTTCATCTCCAATCACCCTAATTTCTACATTTTAATTCTAAACAAGTAAGTACACTCACTTTTGAGCTTAGATAGGGTTTTCATGCTTGAGATATGTTTTTTTGCATCCTAAGACTCAAAACCTAGTTTGTATTTCTAACTTATTTTTCACCATTGCAAAATCTTGTTCCTTGTCTCAATATTCCCATTTTCACTTGCCCTAAACCTACCCTTTAATCCTATCTCACTTCACTCATATTCCCTTTCCCCATTTCCTTATTAAAATTAACCCCTTTATCAAACCCTAAACTCCCTCACATCAAACCCTAGCTCCCTTATAAACCCCACTTACCCTCTTATTTCACTCCATCACTATTTCCCTTTTATAAATCTCTTCATACTCATCTTTCCCTAACCTAATTATCCACCATTCATCAAACCATCCCAAGAGAGACAAACATGGAGAGGGACAATGACTATGATTTTGAGGAGGACACCGTAAGTGACAGCTCTAGGGAAAGGATCTTGCAGCAGCTTGACAAAGGAAAAGGAAAGGTTATAGAGGAGGAGCTTGGTGATGATGTTGAGAGGGATTTTCAACTTGAGGAGAATGATTCTGATGTGCCACCTCATCATACTCAGGTAATAGACCTAGATAGCCCTTCTTTTGATCAAAGAATGCTTTTGAAAGAACAAGAGGCTTACATAACATGCTAGAGGACAAGATAGCTCAAGGAAGATATATTATCAATTACCTAGAGCAGGAGAATAAGTAGTTAGAGGGTAAACAAAGCCAAATGGAGTTAGAGATGCTACAAATTCAACGGCAAAGCAACAAAAAGCATCTGATTCCCTTTACTCCTATTGAACAAGAAGTGGAGAATGATAGAGAGACATGACTTGAAAGGGTAAATATCCACCTTGAGGGTCTTCTGAAGAAAGCAAATAGATACAACAAGATGCTAAGGCATATGGCACATCATTATTTGACCCGAAATAGAGTATGCAACAAGAGGATCAAGCACCTTAAGGCAAGATGAAGGAGGGCCTTAAAAGGCAAAAAAAGGATGATAAGCTCAAAATTTTGGCTGATGACACACTAGCCCAACAAAGTAACCCATGAAGCAGCTTTGAGCCAAAACTAGGCAAATTTTGAAATGATTGTGTCAATTTCAAATTTTTTAATTAGGCAGTGCAGGAAATTCCGGTGGTGGCGCTGTGCATTCAATTGGTGTATCATCTTGACAAATGGATTATAGATTTGGATTCAACATCAAAAAATAAGTAAACCCATAAATTTTCATCAATTTTGGAGAAGATCTTGGCCACCAAAAGAGCAAAAAACACTCAACAAATGCCCTCTCTGCCACTTTTTGGACCCATAGGAAGCAGTCTTGGGAGAATTGATTTTTGAAGGGGCAAATAAACTCCAAATCAGAAAATTCAAAGTGTTCCAGAAACTATACAAGCAAAGATTTCCAATAAGCTACATTTGGCCTAATTTGGATGAGTGGAAGGCCTCCAAAAGATTCCCTAAAGTGGCACTACGCATCAGGCTCAAGGTGTTGCACATGAGGCAAATTTTTGTCAATTTTGCCTAAAAGTCAAAATTCGCCTAGTTTCTTCAGTAATTGACTTTTATTCCTTTCTTGGTAAGTTTTGCATGGTAAATGATGTAATATGATGTATTTATAGATAAAAATCACCTCATAGGGTAGATACATCAAGTTCCAAGTGGTTTTGAGCTGTAATGAATTGGTTCCCTAAGTTTTAGAGGCAAGTTGTTCCACTGCCTACTTTTGTGTTCCTAGTTTAGATATGGTTGAAACCACCCATTTTCTAATGGATTCGACCCTGATAGCTAGCATGAGTGGTTTCCTTGCCTATATTATGTAATTTCTTAGTCATTTGTAAAAGTTGGACTCTTTTGGAAGTGGTGCACACATTGTATACTTGTATCTACAGATTGGCTAGGAATAAAATTAGGTTTTGCAACTATTTTTGTTGGATTCTTGTGATACTCTATTTTTATATTGTTTCTTCTTCTGTAATGAGTTATTCTTATGTGTTATATGCTTCAAAACCTTTTCCATTCTTCTAAACTAAATGAATCAAGATAGATAGGTGGAATACATTGATATTAGTGCTTTGCCTTGGGTATACATTTAGTTTTTAATGTTTTCTACTGTTTGAAGAGGATTCATGACCTTTGCATGCCCTCCTTAGCCCCTCACTAGTCTTAGACCTACCTTCTCACTCAATTCTAAGTGCCAAAACACCTACCTACCTCGCCCCACAGAACATGTCTATAAATATGACTTGATTTCCTGGACCTAATATGCCTTCTCCAATTGATCCAACAACCAAAACCTAAAAATCAAACCAGAAACCTTGAACTACTATACCTAGCCTAAAATCTAATTTCAATTCAGTCATCTCAAGTTGTAATTGCAGTCATTTTAACTAATGTTGGCAAGGAGAGAGGCCTCTCCCGACTTGGTAGGGATAGCTACCAAGTTAAGCATGGTTTCTGGTTATCCTAAGATTGCATCCCTTTAGTCTGAGGTCGATCTAGGCTCTAAGAGAGAACATTCTTTTTCTTTACCCACTTCGCTTTAGGATTTCATTGATTTTCTCCTGTTCTAGTTTTTTGGGCTCTCCAGAATTTTTCTAATCATTTGCGGTTGATTTTGGGGTTATTTTTCTAAATATTAGCTTTTTGTTTCATCTTGTGTGCAATAATTTAGGAAAATTTTGGTTTTTCCCCAATCGCATGCACGTAACTGCATTTTTGTGGTTATGAATCTACAACTGAAATTTTCCAGTGTCACGTGTGTGGTTATAACTGCACTTAGCATGACTCATCTATGTAGTTGTTTTTGAAACCCTAAAGGCTTAAAATTTCTCTCTGATACGTGTTGTCTCATATTTGATCATGTGTTTGGACTTTTGTCTGCAATTTGGTTTTGTTGACTGTTTTTCTTGGATTGGACCTTTCATTGTTGAAAAGGGTTTTTTATGGTGTCTTGTCTTTCCACCTTTGTTTTTCTTTTTAATCTTCTGTGATCTATTAGATCTGTGATTTTTGTCACTTTTGGTTGTTGGTACATCTCTGGTCTAAAGCCTCATTGCTTGGTGTGTTTGTGGTCTTCCATTGTTTGTGTTCTTCAAGGTTTTCCTTGAGGATATATTGTGCTTGGGTTGGGGTTGGTGTCTCATCTTGAGATCTCATATTTTTAGATTGATTTGACGTCTTGTGTGGAAATTTAAACATGTTTTGCATTTCAACTTTGCAACCTTGTTTCTTTTTTTGGGCTTCCATCACTTATATTTGTGTGATTTCCTTATTCTTTGCTTGTTTTTATCAGAATTGGTGGTGTGGTATTTTGATTGTGCAATTTTCATCTAGAAAAGTTTATTTGGGTGTGTCTTGATTTTCTGTTATCACTCCCACTTAATATTATTTAAGCCTTCCTGCCTCTAGGGTATTTTTTTGATTTTTTAGAACATTGGCTCTTGTTGAGTCATTGTGATACAAGCCTATCTTGTTGACATTTCTTGGGTGAAAACATGAAGATGGGTTACACTTTTGGGCGAAATGTAGCGATGAAATTTCAAGTTTTTACTATTCTATCGAATTAAAGCACTGTGACTTTTCATTCAGAGTAAAAATACAAAGTGTGGAGAATTATGTTGTTGTCCTAATGATATTTTTTGCCAAAATATGTAGTGTTATATAATATTTCAATTTTCCATTAAGTGATATTCTTGTCCTTGCAAATTTTCACACATCTTAAGAGGTATGTGTGTGTTCATGTACATAACTCAGTCTAAAATGTGTAATTTAATATATATATATCTCTCTCTCTCTCTCTCTCTCTCTCTCTCTCTCTCTCTCTCTCTCTCTCT
>APFE030223566.1:191559-211415 GCA_000404065.3 Pinus taeda | reverse complement strand
TAAATAAAATAATATATGAGTTAAACATATAGAAAATTTTAAAAAATATGCGAGCAGCTAATTATAGAGATTATTAAGCTATAAAACTTAATAATGTGTGCCACAATGCAAAAAATTATAACATGTCTGCATTTTTTTATTTTATAAATTCAAAATATCCATTGAACAAATATATACTTGCTGCCCTAAGATAAGAAAGTGTATTCTATGCCTACTGGGTGAAGTGATCCATCAACTCATAATGAGAATTTGGAAATTTTATGTGAAAAATGCATTGGATTGAAACAGTGCGTTAGGTGCATTAATTATGGAAACTAGGAGAGACCCATATAATCCTAGGTCTGAGTTTGGAATCTAACATGTACATTGACATTGTAAATCTTATAGATGCATTTATGTGGATGCACACATGTATCTTGATGTTGTGAAGCTCAAAGATGCAACTCTCAAGTGACTCAAAACACACAACCTCAAGTTTTAAAATTGCAAGTTTCATATTAGACAAGAGTTTTAAATGGGTATGTCTGTATAGGTTAAAATCATAAATCCCTTATAAATTTATTTATTAATCCCACATAATATGGTGCTCTCTCTAATGGAAAAGGTATATAGAGTGGTTTCAATGTCAAGGAACCAATAAACATGACAAGTACAACTCCTTCAAAGCAAAATTTCAATCCTAGAAACTTCCACAACGAACATAACATAACCCCCGAGTCACCATGTTACCTTTTTTCTTTAAAAGCACAAGCAGTAGCACCTAATGCAATCAAGTAGTAGTAAACATAGATCAATAGCATAAAAAATGACATAGGATCCCTCCAAAACTAGAAAAGGACCCCTTTTCATGGTTAAATAGTTCTAAGTTCTACAACCAACCACAGTCATGAGTTCAATCACTTTCATAAAAAACAACATAGAGGTCATAACTAACTCACTTTCGATGCCAATAAAATGATACACTATCCCTGACTATCAATTCCAATTGGAATAAACCAACAATAACCCATACATAAAACTGCCAAAATAAGAAGTTATCCTAAATTAATAAAGATGTAAAGAGGAAGTCTTAGCATAAAATTCTACATATATTTA
This sequence comes from Pinus taeda, assembly GCA_000404065.3. NCBI lineage: Eukaryota > Viridiplantae > Streptophyta > Pinopsida > Pinales > Pinaceae > Pinus > Pinus taeda. Next base: position 210,320 of record APFE030223566.1, on the reverse strand, counting down.
CATGGAATTAATAAATGCTCATACTAACATATATCACTATATTTCAACTCAAGTAGTTCTTAAACTTTTGCTCCTTCATGGCAATTGACGCATTATTTGCCAATAACTTCACTGATACCTAAAGTGCAAGATGTAAATGTTGGAGTTATTTGCAATGCAAGAATAAAAAGGATTTAAAACACACAAAAAGAAAAAGAAGTTGCACTCATACTACATTTGGAAGTTACAAACATACCTTGATTCCCATTATGATAATGAGATGGTTCAGAAAGAGAGCAACTAGGGTTTATGGCAAGATTTTTAAATTTAAAACCCGACAAATTAAAACAAAGATTGGCGAAGTTCATAGGGTTTCCCACAAATGGGTATGTTATATTAATATGAAGGCTTTGTTAAGTGAGAGGATTTTGATGGACCCTCGTTAATAATTAGTGGAACAAGTAGAGTTTTTGATGTTAAACAACTCAGATGAAAATTGATAGCTGTGAGAATAATTAATTCCCCTTTTCATGATAAACTCTAACATGTACCTTAATGTTGTGAAGCTCATAGATGCATTCTCTCATGTTTAGAAAAATGAAAAGAATTTCCAATATTGGGACTCAAAATTTTCAACCTATATTTTTACAACAACAAGGTGCATATCAAATAGGAGTTTTAAAAATGTATGTTCTAGTACAAATTAAAATAATGAATTCCTTGTAAATATATTTATTGATCCCACATAATATGGTTCTCTCTCTAATGGATTGGGCCTACATAATGGTTGTGGTGTCATGGAACCAATAAAATTGACAAGATCAACTCTTGTGAAGTCAAATTTTCAACCCCAAAAACTTCCATAACCAACATAGAAGAACCCCCGAGTCACCATGTTACCTATTTTCCTCAAAGAACAGGAAGTTCAACCTAATGCAATCAACTCACAATAAACATAAAGTAATATCAAAAAAATTGACAAAGCATCCCTAGAAAACTAGAAAAGGGATCCTTTTCATGGTTAAATAGTTCTAAGTTTTCCCTAAGCAACCATATTCACGAGTCTAAACACTTTCACAAAAAACAACATATAGTTTGTAACTAGCCCACTTATGATGCCAATATATTGCTATATGGTCCACGACTATCAATTCCAGTAGGACTAAAGCAACAATAACCCATACATAAAACTGAAAATTAGAAATTATTCTAAATTAATAAATATGTAAAGAGGACAACTTGGTGTAAAATTATACTAAAACTTACCAGAAATTAATATATACTCATACTAGTACCAATCACAATATGTCTACCAAAGTAGCTCATAAACTTTTTCTCCTTCATGGTGATCGATACATTGTATGCCAATAACTTCATTAAACCATGAAGTGGAAGATGCAAATGTTGGAATGATATTCATTGCAAGAATGAAAAGGATTTGGTAAAAAAAGAAAAAAAAAACAAAATGAAAAGAAATTGCACTGATACTGCATTTGTTGGTTATAGACACACCTTTATTCTCATTGTGATAATGAGATAGTTCAAACAACATAAATGTAGGGTTTATAACAAGGCTTTACATTTCAAACCTTGATGGATTAACAAATTTTGGTGAAGTTCATAGCGTTTCTTGCCACTGGGATGTTAATTTTTGAAAACTTAGCGACAAACTCCAATCATGGGACTGGATTCCTTTTTTTTGAGAGGACCAATTTTGATTATTGAAGTGCTCAATTTGTATAAGGGAAGGTTTATTTTTGAAGAAAATCCCACATGTGCATAAAAGGACAGGTTGACCCTAACAAGAAATTGGATACCCTTGGAAGCTTATAAATAGAAGTGACCTCAAGCTCATTTGGATATCACCAAGCATATTCTTCTTCACTTCTTCATTGATTGGTTCACATAGGTCTAAGGCTGGGTTGGGGAGATTATTTTGTACAAGTCCAAGATTGCAATGTTCAAATCTCACACATGTGTTAGGGTTTTGGTTTCCAACCATAGGCTTGACACAAGCAATTTTCTGCTATTACCGTAGGCACATAGGCTCACCCGTGTAGTTGGAATATCTCAACCACACACATACCTCTTCCTCCATGCGGTTGGGCTCTAGGGTTACATTTTGACTTTTTACCATAGTTGACCACATACAGGAGAATTTGTCTTTGATAAGGATTGATGTTGGGAACACATTTCTGAATGTTGTTGGGTTAATTTTACCAGATGATATTGTATTGGCTCATTGTACTCTCTACTGAACATTCTATAATAATCTAATAGAAGAATAATTTCAAAGGGTTTTCCGCATAGTCGGTTTTTCCTTGGTCATTGACCAAACCTAGTGTCTCTTGTTGATTTGTTGATTGTCTCCTATTGTCATTAAATGTTCTATCTTCAATTACTATTGATTGATGAAACATATTAATTTCTATTGAAAGATTGCTAATTGAAGAATTGAATTGCGCTAAAGTAATTGAAACAACATAGAACCGTGTAAATATTAACCTAGTATCAGAGCTGAGTTGAAGGACAAGGCCAAAAGGAGACAAGAATTGAAGCAATCATCTTTGGAAAGTTGAAGGAACCTATCTAATCAAGTCAAGATGTCTTCCTCTTTCTTCAAGGAACATGAGAAGTTGGGTGACTCATCTAAGTTTTTTTCTTGGAATGTCAGGTTGGAGATCATAATTGATAACAATGATGTTTTGGAATTCATTTAAGGAAAAGTACTTAAGCCTCTAGAGAATTATTCCGCTACTACCAAGAAAAAGCACAGGAAAGGTGAGTTAAAATCAAAACAAGTTATTGCTGCTGGTTTACAAGATAATTTACTTGATTATCTTGGGAATTTAGATAAGTCTAAGAATATGTATGAAAAGTTGGTGGACATCTATGAAGTCAAAAATTTGAATGAAATCATCACCTTCAAAGATCAATTAAAAGACATGAAAATGAATAAAGGAGATGTTGTGCAATCCTATATCATGAAGGTATCTTGTCTTAAAGATCAATTGCATAGAGTTGGATAAACTATACTTGATAGGGAATTGGTAATTGTAACCCTTAGAGGTATCTCTCATGTTTGGGAAACCTTAATTCTTGCCATAAGCAATAACAATAGTTTCCATCATTTGAAGAACTGGTTGGAAATCTCACTCAAGAAGAATCCAGGATGATTTCAAGCAAGAGAATTCATATACATGGAGAAGAAGAACCCATTGCATTTTCTACTCAAGATAAGAAGAAAAGGGGAAAAGGAGAACATTTAGTTTGAATAGGTCCTCTTCTGATTTAAGGGATTCTTATAGAATATTACGAGATGTTAAATGTTTCAATTGTCACAAGCGTGGTCACTATGCCTAAGAATATCCAAAAAAGAGAGATTCTCCAAGATTCCATCGAAGCTACAACAACAGTAGGTATGATGATAGAAGAAAAAGCAATGATCAAAGAAGAAGTGATGATGAAATAAGGCTAGATGATAGAATTGGGAGAGACAATTGAAGAAGAAGAGGTACTCTAGATGATTGTGAAGAAAGTCCTCATCCTTAAAAGAAATCAAGAAACTCCAGGTATGAAACTAACATAGCTACTAGCCAATCTGAATACATTCTTATTTCAGCCTTCTCTAGTTTTTATTCGTTGGATTCATACAATAGCTAGCTAGTTGATAGTAGGGTTTCTAGGCATCTCACTGGGTATAAGGAAGTTCTCTCAAATCTGGTTGAGATGGAGACAATTTTGAAGATTGTTCTTGGGGACAACTCTGCATATTTAGTGATGGGCTTTCATACTATCACATTTGATTTGGACTATTGAAAATCTATTATTCTTCATGAAGTAATGTATGTTCCAGAATTAAATAAGAAGCTGATATCTATTTCTGCCTTGAAAGTTAAAGAAATGAGAATATCCTTCATTAATGGAAAGGTCCTCTCCTGGATGATTGGATCCAAATTGAAATATGCCTTTACTTTGGGATCTAGAGTGGGAGGATTATATAAAGTCATTGGAAAACCTCTTCTAGAAAAAATCCATGACACCAACCATCAAAATGAGATATGAAACCAAAATAAAAGGAATTCTATGGGACCATTACCCCCTAACAAAGATCAAAATCGATGATAATTCTAAACATGATAATGTAGAAGTGAGAGAAAAGGTTTGGAAGGATACTAGGACTAAAGAATCAATTTTGAAGAAATATATTTGGGATATTATTCCAAGAATGCAAGATGAAACTTCAAGATGGCTATTCAAGATGAAGCATAAAGCAAATGAAAGATTTAAAAGGTACAAGGAAGAAGTATGTGTCAAGCAATCTCAGGGGTTTGATGTACAAGACAAGAAGACTCTTATTAGCAGATTTAAGAAAGCACTATGTGGTTTTAAGCAAGTTCCCCAAGCCTATGCCCAAATTAAAAATTACTTGGTGAATTTTGATATCAAAAGAAGCAGTGGTGATCTCGACCTCCCCTTAAAACTAGTCCAAGGTATGCCTTTTATTTTGATTTTATATATTGATGATTTATTCTTGACAGGTAGTGGGAATTTGATGATTAAGCATAAGAAGCCCATATTGTTACTATTCTGCTCCATAGAAGCCCACTATTGTTATTATTGTGCCCTTACATTATTATTGTTATGTCGGCTCTGATTATATTATGACCCCTTAGACTCCTATATATAGAAAGGAGGTCTTTTCATTTGTATCATCCAAGAATTGTTCATTTGTGTAATGTAAAGGAGGTTGCCCCCTCAAAGAGACTAAATTCTAAGGCATTGATCTATCTTTTCTATCTTTTTCTGAGTTGGTTTCATAACATTTGGTATCAGAGCTTTGGATTCTAGGGTTTAGCGGCACCAAATAGGTCATTGTGGCATTTTCGCTATAACTTTTTTTTCTGCGACGTTTCAGAAGCGAAAAAAAAAACCCATTTGAGATGAAGTCACACTGAACCTCGGTGCAAATTTCAGAGCTTTTCATGCTATATTTGCAGAGATATGATCTGAGGACGTTGGTCTTTTTGCAAACTCTTGAATTACATTCCAAACAGGTGACCTGGGGAAAATCGTTATAGCTTCTCTCTGAGCATCAGATTGAAATTTCGTAAGAAGGTACAAAAATAGGACGGACTTTGGTTTATTTTATATATTTTTCAGAGCCAAAGGTCAAAATAGTGACATGTGGCACGTCGTACAAGTTCACTCTACTGAACTAGTCTATAATCAGATCACTGTGGGGGATTTGGCATAACTCTTCCTTGGAGAATCCAATTTGGATTAGACTGGTGGCATTAGAAAGAGCAGAGGGCTACTGCAGGTTAAAATTTTAGAATTTAAAGACTCGAAAGTACAGTTACATTCGTTTCAAGATCAAGCAACTAAAATCAAGAAAAAGCAAGATGAGGAAGTTTGATGGCAAGGATCCGGTAAATTGGATACTTCAGATGGAGAAATATTTTGATCTACATGGTGTACCACTGTTACAAAAGGTATGTATTGCATCTTCATATTTAGAACCGGATCAATTTTTATGGTATAAAGGGCTTTGTTCTCGTAAAACACTTGTTACGTGGTCAATTTTCACGGAGGAAATGATAGCACATTATGAGGATACAAAGAGAAACACCTTCTTTAGAGCAACACCACAACAATTGGAAATAGTAAAAGGGCTTTGTTACATAGTGGAAATTAAAATTATGGCAACAAGGAAGTCTACCCCTCAGAAATATAAAGATGGAAGTGTTGTTTCTCCTAGCCTTCCACAACCTACAAGGGTTACACCACAACAATTGGAAGAAAAAAGAGAAAGGGCTTTGTTACAATTGTGATAGCAAATGCACTAAAGGTCATAAGTGTGCTAACAAGAAATTATTTTACATAGAGTATGAAGAGGAGGAAGGAAAGGATCAAGAAACATCAAAAGAAGAGGATATATGTTGAAAAGTGTGCAACAAGAAATGCTTGTTGAGAATGCAACAAGATGATGGAGCTTAGTGGAAAGGAGTCGCCTTCACTAAGTGGTCCCGCAGGCAAGTTTTGGCGCAAAGTCTATTTTTAGACATATGGATCATGGTCTATGGATTGCAGGTTGCTGTTTATGGATGATTGGTCAAATTGGGAAAAACAGATGGACTTCTATTTTTAGATCACAGTGGAGTGACTGCTCAGTCTAAATATAGAACAGTCAAATATTATTAGCTCATAATAATATTTAGACTATAAACTTTGTCTTATTCTCTTGGAGCACTTCAGGATGAGCTACGGATGTGGTACATGCAGATCCCAGAAGGAAATACGTGGTTACCTATGGGATGACTAATATTTGCATGCAGGACTTCAGTTAGAACTCAAGTGAGTTGAGTTTAGTGGACTGGAGGTGCAGTTGATGGAGTTGTGTTCAGTTTAGCTTTGTTAAACTGGTTGTATTTAGTCTAACTGGCAAATAGACTAGAGATGAGTTGGGTGAATTAGTTATTAATTAATTCACAAGTTATTAACTCATAATGCAACTATAGAATACATCAGTTAACTCAGTTGCATGTCAGTGCATGTTCAATTCAGCAGGGACAAGTGTTACAGGGTCAGATTGCTATCAGTTGTGACTATAGCTGTGCATGATGATTTGCACAATCAATGGATTGAGTAATGCCAATGAGGATTGCGTGGTTCAGCCAAGGAAATACAAGTTTGCTTCATTCATTCATCAGTATTCTCTTGCAGGATTGCGCAATGGAGGCAGGCAAGCAATGGAAGAGATTTGGAGATCAGATCTGAGCTGTATTGTGTGTAACAGAGGTGGAGATACTTGTGAGAAGTAATATGCTATGTAATGTTACATGACTCAATCATTAATATACAGATAGTTGGGGTTTTTAGCGAGATGCTTTCCCCGGGATACATACTGTGTTAATGTGTGAATGCTGTTGATGTTTTATTGTTATTGATGCTGCTATATTGATGATCAACGTAGAGGAGCTTATGTATTGTGTATGTTTTCCGAAATAGTACATGATCAGGATAATCTCCATTGAATATGTGTTAAATTATTCAAAATTTCTACATTTGGTGCCGAATTCAAACATTGGTTATGTTTTTGCAAAATTGCCTAAGTCACATGAAAAGGTTACATATCGTCTCTCAAAGAACAAGTATGACACAGATCAAGAATCTACACCATTGTGTGAAGAAATCTCATCCAACATTTCAAATAACATTATAAGTATACTTATTTATATTTATGTGTAATGTGTTATTGTAATGATCATTAAATTTTTTATAAATAATTGATCATTGACATATTTTATTTTCTTTGGTAGGATTTTGCTGAGAGTCTTTCAATGATGTTGGAGGGTATTTATTATATGGAACCAAATATTATGCATGTCATCAACAATTTCCATATAGAGTCAAAACAAGAAAAGAGAATGAAGCAAATATCAACAATCCATAACACTGCAATGGTACATGTAGGGGTTCAACAAAGAACCCATACAGTGGGTCAATATAACAAAGGTAAAAATGTTTCTTTTGAATATGTGACAGTTGTAGCTCAAGCTGAAGCTTAAAAATATGTTTCCATTAGTGAGGAAGAGGTTGGAACTATTATTGAAAATGAGAAAAGAAATAAAACACCGAAAGGAAAAATGCCCATAGATGTGGCTCTTCCACTTGATGATGAGGAGATTATTTCTTTAGAAGAAGAAATGTTAACTAGGAAGAAGAATAAAAAAAAATTGGCGAATCTGTGAAAATCATAAGAAACAGTCAAGAACAAAGTGAAAGTTCCAAAGGCAGCAAAGAAATCATAACACCAAGCACTTATTTAGAGGATGTCATTATGAAAACAAAACAAAATGCCATTCAGAATCACTCGAGGAAGAATAAATCAATTAATGGTGGCAAAATATTTGAGCTTAATGTGACCCAATTTTATAGATCAGATGAAGGACAATCTCAATATCAAATTAGAAAGACACATCACCTACATGTCCATAATTTGAAAACATTGTTTAGGTACAATCCATATGCACATGTGGTGGCTTATGTGGTTCTTGTTGATCCAAATAAAGTTCCTAATAAGGAGGCATTTGATAGGACACGAATTTTTCACTACATATATTATGTGATTGGAGGGAACCATTCAATAGAGGCAAAAACACAATTAATCTAGGAATATCCTAGAAACTATCTTTTTGAAATAGTGAAATACATCATTTATGCTAGTTTAACAGAAACAGAGGCAAAGTTATTGACATGGGATCATAATGCAGATATTGAGTATAGAATGTCTATGAATTTCATTCAAAGGGTCAGATTTATTCATAATAAATTTTAAGAAAAATGTGGCGGGGATAAGCTTAATGTCAATTTAAGATTTCGAAAGGAATGTTGTATGGAAACAGGTTATCAAATTGAGGATAGAATCCAATCAAAAGGTGGTAAAGTAAATTCAGAACTAGCCAGAGGCATAAATAACATTTTCCAGTTGGGATTTAGAATAGGGGAGATATGGGAATTGATTGATGACATTTTCGAATTGTGGGACAATATTGGCATAAAAAATCAGAAGGTTAAAAGGTCTAAACCCATAATATGTACCAATAGTAAGACAGGTCTTGAAATAAAGCAACTTCCAGATGATATGACTATCACACCTTGGAGAACAATGCAAGGTGTGAAAGATGACAAACTAGTCAAATCAATATTCCTGTCATGTGAAGTTAGGTGAATTGTCATTGGAGGAAATGTGCTCGGAATTTCAAAAGTACTTTTGTTGAATTACTTTTAATTTTTCTTGGATTATAATTTTCTTTTAAATATAACATATTGTTGTTGGTATTATTTGTTATATATATCACTATATTGACAATTTTTATTTATTTATTCAATCATAAGATTTATATGGAAATACAAGAACATATGGTTAAAATGCCGAATGAAGAGAGTTTGAATGACGTTGTACTCAACTACCCAGAATCAAGTTCTACAACAACACTTAAATATTTTTATCTTGCATTCAAAAAGGTATGTTGATTTTTACATTCATTTTATTCATATAATTTTTTATTTTATTATATTACTTATATTTATTTATTTCATTAAAGATGTCGAAGAAGGATGTGAATGGAGTACCAAATACTTTCAAAAGTTTCATTGAAAAAATCAATTTGGAAAGGCCGAGAAAGTAGCATCTTAGGAATGTTGAACTTGACCCTACTTTTACTCATTTCATTTGGAATTGGCTCAGGACTATCCAATATCAAATAATACAAGGTGACTGTGAAGACATTTCGAAACTCATACTTAAAAAGGAATATGCCCTCGTTATTGCAGACATTCCTCATGGTTTCAATTTCCCAAACATTGAATATGATAGCGAGCCTTACACTTATCAAGATTTTAATAAAGTGGTTATGAGCTTTCAAGAAGTCACAACATCACCACTTTGGAGATTTGTGACATTTAATTCAAACACACAATTTGTAATGTTATTAACAAGCTTCAAGGGAAAATCAAACTCAAGGATGCATCTTACATGGTAAAACATTGAAAATTGTATGTTTGATAAATATATATATATATATATATATATATATATATATATATATATATATATATATATATTATGTACAAGTTGACTGAACTTTTACTATGTCATGCTACACAAAAAAGTCAAATCTTATTTCTTCTAGAGATCAGCCAATTACAAGTAATTGTGAATTCATCCATGTTGAATGTTGGGAAAAAGATGATAATTGTAAGTCCATTCTTCTGAACCAACAAGATGGAAAGAGTCATAGCCAAGTACTGGTTCATGATGATGTCATAAAAAAGTTAACATATGAGGATAAATATGAAAGAGGAGAGATGGTTAACATTTATCAAAAACCACAAACATTGATTAACTATCTTATAGATTTATGTTCAAATGAAGGAGATTGGGTTTTGGATTTATTTTCAGGTTTAGGTAAGTTTTATTATATAAAATTGAATTTTAATATTTATATTTTTGTTTTTGTGTTTATACTAATTTACTTACTTATTGTTTTTGTGCTTGATGATTAGGTACAACACTAACATGTTGCCTTCAAAAAGGAAAAAATTGCATTGTGATTGAAAGAGACTCTCTACGATGCAATTTTATTCAACAAATAATTAATGCTCTTCAATTTCTTCCAGATGAAATGCATGAAGGTGGTTTGAGGAAATGAGATTTTAATGAATCACGTGTAGCAAAAAAGGCAAAGAAATCTCAACCACCATTATATGGAATGATTGGAAAAAGACACTTTGAGGGATTTGCAAACATGAAAGATCTAGTAGATGAGGAAAATGAGGAAACTCAAGCAAGAAATATTATGGAAGAAGAAAATAATGAAGCTGAAGAAGATGATGAACATGGATTATATGATACTATTGATGACATTTAAGCTATGATTGCAAATCAAACTCAATTTTGAGAGATCTTCATTAGTTTTACTTGTAATGTTTTGACTTTGAGATGTTTTGAGAAGAATGAACATTTGATTATTGTTGTTATATGTTCAATATTTGTATTATTTTATTTTCAATTTAATTTTTATGTGAATCATTTTTTTTTTTGTAAAAACCTTGTGATTACTATTATTTTTAACATAAAATTCATAAAAAATGTTAGTTTTAAAGTTTTTTTTGTTAGCATTTTCCCATAAAAATTGTTTATCTGACATTTCATTTTTGGCAAAATTTATGAAAATGTGTATTTTTTTCATTATATTTATATAGAAAATGTGTTTTTTTTGTCGAATGTTTAAAATTATTGTGTTTTATTGACAATTATTTGATGTCCATTGAAATATTAATTAACATTACATAAAGATATAGAAAATAGCATCTTTAAAATATTGACCATTTTTTTAACTATGTGAAAAAATGAAGATTTCATTACAAAAAAAATTGAAAAGAAAAATGAAAACACAAAAACAAAAAAAAATACACTTAAAAAAAAAAATCTTACAGGAAGAAGAAGGCATTAGAAAATTTAAAGTGTCAAAAATAAACTCTCTAAAAAAAGGGGTTGATGTTGCATCAACACTTTTCAAAATCAATATGAAAATCACTAACATTGGAAAAAAATGTTCATACTTGATACATAAGAAAATTTAAAGTGCCAAAAATATGCTAAAAAAAAAACATTATTTTGGCATCACCACTTTTCAAAATCGGGTGATTTTTTGCTACCTCAAAAAAATGGGTACCAGTTCACTTTCTCGTTTGATCGGTAACTATGTTGCTTTTTGGTTCCACTGGAATCTTCTTTAGTGACAAGTTGAACTACTGGTAATAATTCAAATCAAGTAATCACTCACTTTGTCTTTTGGCAAAATTGCGAAGTTGTACAGGGCAGGGTTTATTAGATTTTGCAAGGAGGGGATTATTATAAAAATCATTATCATATAAACTCTTAAATATTATGCGGTTTTTTTCCCTTTTTTTTGCAGGGATGAACATGAAAGTATTACGAAATTCTCGAAACTATGGTACCAATTACCTTTGTACTACCATTTTTTTGAGATGTTTTCTTGAATTTCTTGTGCAATGTATGAATGGATTACCTGTGCAATCAATTGGTTGGGTGATGACATGATAAAGGAGAAGGTTTTGGCTATTTTGGATGAACATATTTGTTTTAGTGCATATCTAACACTTATTATTAAAGACAGTATTGAATTATTTTTCATAGTAGTGTCTTTATCTAGAATGTTTTAGAAAATTCCAAAATGCTTCTCATTTAGGATGAGGATATTGAAAATTACACATATGCATTTTTCTATTTTATTTATAATGAACTCATGTATTTTTTATTTTCTTAGTGTATAAAGTTGGATTCAATTTATTAATCTTTCATTTTTATAAACAAAATTCTTCATTTTTTTTGTAATTATGTTGAGTCTAGGCTAAGGCTAATATGTCTATTGAATGGAAGAATGATCTATCAACTAGTGGGATGCTATCACTAGGATTGTGCAAAGCTTGATTGAGATTAGATATAACCCTTGGGATAGTTTAATTTTCCCAAAAGTAGCTTCCATCCTCAACTCCCTTCTAATTACAATCAAACTCTTGGAAATTGTAATTCCTACTTGTCTCAGTTGTCATTCATTCTTTTTATAGGAGTTTGTTCCTATTCCTTAGGGTTCTTATATTTAGTAGATTCTTAGATTGGTGTGTGGTTTGAGATATTCTCTCAACCAACTGATCGTGTTTGCAAGTTAGTTTACCTATCTTGAGGCAATGTTAAATGTATTTATATGTAATATTATTTAATGTGAAATAATATAGTGTGCACTATCAAAATTTAACTTGGTGTCAAAGCCCATATGGGCCTGGTCCTTGGCCCCTTTTGGGCCGAGGGAAATAAATAGTTTGGTGAATTTTGGTTTGTCCACTCATTAAGATTGAGCTTGGAAAAGTGTGAAACTTGTGTTTCCATTGATTTAGAAGTGTTTCTAATGGTCGTGTTGCTTCTAGTTTTGAAGAGATGGTCAAAGCGGTGGAGTTCTTGTTGGAGTCTGGACTGAGGTGTATTGGAGCAGTGGTGCTCCTGTTGGTACCCACCATGGGGCCCAAACTAGTTTTGCAAGCTCTCCTTCCTCCCTTTTTTTTCTTTGTGTTTTCCCTGTGTGATTGGAGTGTGGGAGCGTATTTGCTCAGCCACGCGTTGAAGTCAAGGAGACCATTGAGGCAGCATTGTAGAGACAATAGTTGCCCTAGAATTCTTCGTGAAGGCTGCAAGAAAAAGGAAAAATTGTCGATTAAAGATTCTGGGGAGATGCTGAAGCTATGTTTCAAGTGATAAATAATTTGTGCCATTGTTGGGTATGTGAAAGTGCATCTGATTTCTACTAGTGATTTGGTTGAGTTGTTGTTGTGCAAAAAAAACCAGTTGTTAGGTGAAACGTTATGTGGAAAGAGGATCTGTGTAGACAAAATCCATCAATCATGCAGAGAGTGATTCAAATTCACGTTGGATTTGACATACCTTGTTGTATCTATTATATCTATCATGGATTATTGGGGAGAGGGCACAACTGAGCATCTATGATCCACAGGTAACAAAGGATCAGATCTGGAGATATCTCCCCATTAACAAGTTTGATTAGGATCACCCTTAGCATCTTGTTCCCAACAATTGCATTGCCTCCCAGCAGATCAGTGTTATGTGGGATGCTTATGATATCTTCTTGCCACACATTGAAGTTGAGAGGTGTAGTGGAAGAATGGTGGTGAAACCAGATATGTTGTTTGGAAAATGAGGGAAGAGTGGAGATATAAAAAAGCCAGCCATATAATTGGGTTGGATCAATTCTTTATGTGCTACGTTCTGAGCATTTTCTATCATTCAATTCTATGCATCTGTTTCTATTTAGGAGCTTTTCAATTTTGCATGAGGGTCGATGCCTAAGATTCGAAAGAGAGAAAACACTCAATCAATTTGTGTTGCGTTCACTCCATAATTGGTGAGATCCATTTTTTTTTTGTTGGAAAAGGTTTTGCAGAATACCTTTATTTTTTAGACAGTACCTAATCCATTTTCTTGAACCTTCAATTGAAAACAAGTTGTTCACAAACGAAAGTCGCACCCTATGCAAAGAGAGGTGTATTGAGGCTACCACTTCTGTAGGTTCCAAGCTCATTTCATCTCGATGGAAAATATGCTCCAAGTGATTTAAAAAATTATTAATTTGATTTAAATATTGTTTTATGAATTGTTAATTTGTCATGCCATAGTTATTGAAAAGACATTAGTCTGTCCAACTATTGTCACAAGTCTGCGTTGGAATTGGCCATTTCAATAATAGATAGGTTTATTTGTATGACAATGACAAAAAACAGGGAAAATGAAATTAGAGAATACAGGTTGGAGTAACATCAAAGGATGATGGAAAACAAAGTGAATGTTTGTGTGAATTAGTGTGAGTTTGTGGAATAGACTCATGGTGTATTAAGTGTCACACACATTTATTAGTAAGAAAGTCTAGGATGTTTTGTAGCGATGTTTGTAAAGTTCGTGGTAATCTTAAAAGCACTTTGTAATTATAGGTTTGCACTAAGCCAGAAACCATGTATGAGAGTGAAGTGGATAAGGATCCCTGTAGCCATGGTTTAGGGCCATCTAAGAAAACCCTTGGTATGGTTGAGGGTGAGCTGAGAAAACCCTGGGCCTAATTAAGTTGGGTCTGTGGTGAGCCTTGGTGGCTAAATTGAGTGCCTTGGTCGCTGAATTGAGTGCCTTGGTGGTAGATTTGAGCCTTCTTGGCTGAATTGAGTGCCTTGGTGGTAGAGTTGAGCATTTGTGGCTATGTTGAGCCTTCATGGCTGAATTGAGTGCCTTGGTGGTAGAGTTGAGCCTTTGAGGCTGTGTTGAGCCTTCGTGGCTTAGAGCCCTTGTTGGCATCGTTGAGGGTAATCCAATAAAACCTAGAGCATGGTTATGGGTAATCTGATAAAACCCATGATGATGATGAAGGGGGATTTGTAGGTACAGGTACATGTATGCAATTATAATGGTTGACAGAACCATGTATCCAAAGGGCATCCTAGTAGACTAGCGGTTGTAGCGGTTGACACCCATGTATTCTGGTGGATGGTTGCTTCTTTATATGGACGTCACCATATTCTTTTGTTATGTTTGACCACAACTAAACTTTGTGGATTAAGATCGAGACAAGTAGTCATTAAGGGGGTGTCTTGGAAATTGTAATTCCGACTTGTCTCAACGGTGATTCATTTTATCTATAGGAGTTTGTTCCTATTCCTTAGGGTTTCTATATCAAGTAGATGCCTAGATTGGTGTGTGATTGAGATATTCTCTCAATCAATTGGTTGTGTGTCCAAGTTAGTTTACCTATCTTGAGAAAACACTAAATGTATTTATATGTAATATTATTTGATGTGAAATATTATAGTGTGCATTGTCAAAATTTAACACAAGCATCATTTTTATATCTTGTTCACCTTCCTCTCAATTCATGTTCTACTTTTGAATAAAACCTCACTTTGGATAACTATATCAATAACCTATTTTATTTAGTCAAGTGTGAGTATAGCATGACTCAAACCTACATTCATTATTTTGAAATCTCAATGCTCCACTGAGTAAGCTATAAACCCTTCATCCCAACAATGATAATATACGCATTTGATCTCATGACAAAGGTTTACAAAAAATATGGTACCCATGAGAGAGGTGTTTCCCTTCCTTTCTCAATATGTTTTGTCCCTTTTTCATGATGCTACTAGCCAATGTTAGTGAGGAGTGCCTTAGCGTGCCTCCTACACCCTTACAACTATCAATATTTGGTGTAGTCGCCTTGATCAAGAAACCCATGTTATTGATAACCTTTTATTTCCTCACTCAAAGCCAATTCACCTTTTTCCAAGCTTTTCTAGGGATATTTGCAGGTAATGAATTTCTTTACTCCCACCATGACATTATGTGATCGATGTTAGGGAGGTTAGGTAGAAAGTAAAGGAAGGAGATTTGCAAGTAATGAATTGCTTTACTCCCACCATGACATTATGTGATTGATGTTAGGGAGTTTAGGTAGAAAGTAAAGGAGTGAGGTGGAGTTGTAGGTTGGTTGAACAAAATAGGGTAATATATTAAGATATAATTTATAAAATATATCGTATTATAATTTCTAACATTAACTTTGACTTAGTACATATATACTGTTATTTTTAGGTGATATTTTTTGGTTGATTTTGTCCATGGGGATTTATAGGAATAATATGTCTAGGCTAACATGCACACTTAGAGTGCCTCTAATATTTTTAAGGGAGTTGAATCCATTTTTTCATTCAAGAACAAATTTTAAACAAAAAATTTCACAATCTCATAAAAAAATTCATCAAGAAATTTCAAATACAAAAATAAAAATTTCTAATAATTAATCTACTCCCCAAACTTATAGTTATATTTTTTAATTCAATGTTATTAACCAAATAAAATTCAATTTAAAAAAAAAAAAAATTATAAATATTTTTTTTAAAATATCATCTAATAAGTAAAGTTGAAAAATATTTATTTTTTTATTATTATAAATTTTATAAGTGAGTCAAGATCTAATATAAAACAATAAAAAAGACTATATTAAGATAAATGTGATAGGAGTCCAAATGTGGATGAGCATATTAGTCTTATTTTGTATCTAACCCACATACAACTAAATATATTATTGTTCAATACTTTTCATATTATTGCCTCTATAGGGACCAATACAATCAATCAATATATATATATATATATAGATATATATAGATATATATATATATATATATAATATATATATAATATATATATATATATATAACTAAAAATACAACCATAAGAAACTAGCATTGGGAACTCAAAAATATTAAGCACTATATAAAACATCCATAAATTTCACTTCATTAAACATATCATCTATTTTACATGTTATTAACTAAATCCATAATGAAGTCATATAAGAGAGGATTATAATAACATAGGTACCATTCACCAGGAGACGAGATTCAATCTTGACTTGCCACTACTTACACTCCTTTGTTGTTGGTCTTCTCCAAGTGTGAATGTTGACGTGCTTAATACGAATGCAGTGATCCACTAGTTGACCTCCTAGCCTACTCCTTGGGTACTCTCCTTCCCCACGAACGCCTGAGCTGCAATGGGGTTGTACAATGGAGGAAATGTATTAGCTGGTGGAGGAGAGCACTCTTTGGCTCAAGAGACCCCTCTCTAAAATCCTCTACCTCACCAAAGTCATTATAGCTCATAGTCACTTCTCTGACATAGCCTCATCCATCCAACAATAGGGTAAAGGAAAAGTCCTTTATCCCATGGTCTACCCCTTATTTTATATGAGCCTTCATAGGTTACACTTGGAATTTCATGCATAATTAATTAATTTTGTTAGTCCAATAGTTTGATTATTCACCCACCCACCTGTCACTCTCTCACTAAGGATATCCAAAATTATTTACTTAAATTTTAATTTAGAATTATATTTTTCCTTCCCCCAACAAGACTTCCTATTTCTTCTCCTAATTGTCTCTTGATCCCACTTTTCTACTCCTTAGATTGTGTTCATTACTAAAGTCAAATGATAAGTCACAAATTTGATCCCCTAACTACTCCCTAATTTAGCTCAATTTTCCTCTTAAATGGATATTATTATGTTGGTTGTTGCCACATGGTTTTTCTTTAAATTTATCTAAAATTTAGTTTATAATCTTATTTTAATTCACTACCCTCTTCTCTTAATTAGGCTTAACTATTTTAGGATTAATACTTATACTTAAATCTATGTCTCTCTTTCCCCCTTTTACCTAATTAAGCTACTTATGTAGATTATCTACGTAATATTTTCCAACATGGGAAGGGTAGAGTTTTCAAGGTAAAATATTTTATTTCTCCCTATGATCCCCTTAACGCAAACTTTATTTTTGATTTAATTATGTCGGTTCTACCATTAATTACCACTTGATGTGAATTTAAGGGGTTTTCATATCTTGATTATATTTATTAATTTATTTATTTTTAATGATTCCAAGGGTGCCAAGCTAGTCGTGCCCTTCAAGAAGTTCCCTTGAAGTTCCAAATTGCCACACCTAACAATTTATTTGTGATGCCAAGTTGGTCATGCCCTTCAAGAAATTCCCTTTAAGTTCCAAGGGTGCCATGCCAGTTTCCCTTCAAGAATCCAGTGGTTACGAGGGGAAAGTATAGGTGCAATGATGTAGACAACTATCATCTCTTATGTTGCGTACCATAGTGAGACTAGTTGTTGACAATAATACTGAGAGGGGGGGGTGAATCAGTATTATCTAATTCTTTTTCAAAATCTTTCTTATTTATACTTTGAATTATTTTTGCATATCAATACCATAAATAATGAGCATGAACAAGAAAACCAGACAGTCACATCAAAGAACACCAGATATAAGGTGGAAACCCAATGTGGGTGAAAACCACCTGCTGCAATATGTCTCTATCTTCTTTCAATTTAGAAACTCCTTTTACAATGGTCTTGTACTGGTGCAGTCCTTTACCAGTACGTAGGCTGCAACCTGCTGAGAGCTACAACTCTCTCTCGTTTTTCAGTTTCTCCTGAAAGGGAGCTACAACCCCCTACTTCTTTTCAAGGACCACTTTTCATAAATTTTAAAACTGGATCCATATACATCAAATGATCATCAAGTTCATGTAAATTATACAGACAACTGTAATAACCAGATCAACAATAACAGAGCAGAACCCAGAACACCTTTCCAACAGAAAAATTCAACCAACAGAAGATCTTGACACAGATACGCGATTTTTCTTTTACTGGCTTGCGTTGCTACGCAATTCACCTTCTGCCTCTCTACGTATACCCGCAGTTCTCCTTTTTGCTGGACTGCGTGGCCACGCACTGCTCCTTTCACTGAACTGCGTACAGTACGCAGTCAATGACACTATCGCGCCGCGTACTTTCCAGCAGGTACGCACCCAAATGAATAATCGCGCCGCGTGCTGCTGCAGAAAGCACGCACCTGAACCACTGTCGCCCTGCGTACCTACGCACTGAGCCTTCGCTGCTTCTGCGTACCCACGCACTGAACCTTCGGCGCCTTTGCGTACCCACGCACTGAACCTTCGGCGTCTCTGCGTACCCACGCACTGAGCCTTCGGCGCCTCTGCGTACCTTGAACTAGGGCTGAAATAACCTCAGATGCTCAGATCTGAACTTGTGCTCAAGAGATCACCCTTC
>APFE030223566.1:44403-168123 GCA_000404065.3 Pinus taeda | reverse complement strand
ATTTGTAAGCTGATTACAGAAGAAGACATCAAAAATCTTTTTCAATAATTATTAATAATGCTATGCAATTTCACGCTCTCTCTTCTCAAATACAAATCTCATTGCCTTGATGATGGACTCACTAAGCTAGTCTGAAACGTTGGTTTCAAAACTGTTCACAAGTTTTTCCACAAAATTAAAAAAAATCAAGCAACCTGTATGGACTCCCTCTTTAATGATCAAATTGTTACTGCCGAGTCAGATTGGCTGCAGAACAGGATTAGCTATGGAACTGGAACAACTGTGGAACAAGAACAGCTGCAGAATGTAAAAAAAAGAATAAAATGTGACTTTATGAATGAATGAAATGGATATGACAGTGTTATAGATGAAAAAATGACAAAATGGAAATGAAAAATGGAGATGGAAGAAATGCTGAAAAAGAAAAATTTATTGGTGGAATATGGTGGCGGAGTGGAGTGAAACTTGCAAAAGTAAAACAATGAATTTTCGGAATGCATAATGAGTCACCATTTTTTTGGAAAATATACGGTGTTAAAGTCTTCTGATTTTCACCCTGTATTTTCTGTATAAGCATGCCAATCAGTGACTAGTTTTCAACCTTACACAATTTTTTATTATTATTATTTTTAGATATGATGAAAAGAACAAAGACTAAGTTGGTGGAGAAGAAGGATTCTTCTTCACCAACTTCATTTTAGAATTATTTTGAAATATCTTGATGAACTTCTCCTTTGAGATTGGTTTTTGATAAATTTTCAACCTATGACCATTCACAAGGAGAGGAGTTTGATTCTCATCTATTGTTCTGATTCTTACCTCTCCATTACTGAAATTTTTTTCTATCTCATATGGCCCAAGTCAATGAGTTTGAAACTATCCTTGAAAATCTTTAAACTTTGAATTAAATAACAGTGCTCAATCTCCCTCTTGAAACCTTTTGTCCTTGATGTACTTGTCATGCCACTTAGCTCTTTGTTTCTGAATTATACTAGTCCTTTGAACAACCTCTTGTCTGATTTCATCAAGTTCATTTAGCTACTCCAGTCTATGCTTTTGAGATTCTGATAGATCCATCCCCAACTGAACTGCCATCTTGAAGGTTTTGACTTGGAACTCAATGGGGAATAGGAGTTGCTTTCCATAAACAAGTTCATAACGTGTATGTCCTGTTGTGTTTCTCCATGTAGTTCTATAAGCCCACAAGGCTTTAGGAAGCCTTTCTGCCTAATCTCTTCTATGTAGATGCATAGTCTTGGTGAGGATTCCTTCAATCACTTTATTTGTAGACTCCACTTGACCATTTGCTTGTGGATGATAACGACTGGATTTCCTATGCTTGATCTTGTACTCTTCCATAAGCCTCTCCATCATTTTGGATGTGAATTGAGTTCCCTGATCTATCACAATTTCTCTTGGAACACCAAAGCGAGTAAAAATATCCTCAAAAAGAAAACTAACTACAGATTTTTTTGTTAGCAAAAAGTAAAGCTCTGGCCTCTACCCATTTTTTGACATAATCAGTGCATACCAATATATACTTTTTCTACTCGGATGGAGGATTAATAGGTCCAATAAAGTCTAAAGCCCATTTTTTAAAGGGTTTGATAAGTACCTGAGGTAGTAATGGCATTTCATTTGAGGGAGCAGGTTTCCCTACCCTTTGGCAGCTGTCGCAACTTTTGACATATTCTTTAGCATCTCTGAAGATGGATGGGTAATAATATCCTAAAGAAAGGATTTTATAGGTTGTCCTCTTGTCAGCAAAGTGTCCACCACATGGCTCGTCATGACATGCTTTGAGAATATCAATCATTTCATCTTTCCTGACACATCCTCTGAACATAAGATTTGGCCTTGTTTTATACAATTCGTTAGTGATCCATGAATATCTTGCACTATTTTAAATAATATTTATTTTCTCTCTAGGAAATAAATGTGAAAGTAACTTCCCTGTAACCAAGTAGTTAGCAACATTTGCAAACCAAGAAATTGAGAAGTTATTGCAAATAGATATTCATCAGGAAACTTATCCTCAACCGGAGAGTCTTCTTTGATATTCTGAATCCTCAACAAGAAATCAACAACTGTGTTTTGTTTTCTTGGTCTATCTAGCACAGTAATATTGAATTCTTGCAAAAGTAAAAGCCATCTTGTAACTCTGCCATTAGTAATAGGTTTATTCATCAAATATCTAATTGCAAAGTGATCTGTATGAAAAAAAGTTTCATAGCCTATTATATAGTGTCTAAACTTGTTAATTGCATGAACAACAACTAAGAACTCTTTTTCAACCACAGTATAGTTCAACTCAGTGGGAGTCAAATTTTTACATGTGTAGTAAATGACATAAGGAATCAAATATTTTTGTCCCAATACAGCTTCTAGAGATGTATCTTAAGCATTTGTAGAAATATGGAAAGGAAATTTCCAATTTGGTCCTCTTAAGATAGGTGCTTCAGATATTTTTTCTTTCAACTTTTCAAATGCTAGTTGGCAATCAGGATTCCACTCGAATTCACAATCTTTTGTAAGAAATTTGAACAATGGAGATGCTACTTTGGTAAAGTTTTCTATAAACCTTCTATAATATCCTGTAAATCCTAGAATACTTCTAATATCTTTTTGGCAATTTGGAATTGGTAACTTAGAGATGACTTCAACTTTTTATTTTTCCACTTTAATCCCATCTCCTAAAATGTGATGTCCTAAAACAATACCTTTTGTAAACATCATAAAGAATTTTTCATGGCTTAGTGAAAGGTTTGTTTCTTTACATATTTTAAGGACTTTTTCCAAATTTCCCAAAGCTTCTTCAAATGTGTTACCATCGATTGTAAAATCATCCATATATACCTCTACACAATCATGTATTAGATAAAAAAAATTCCTAGTATTGCTCTTTGGAATGTTGCTGGTGCATTACATAACCCAAAAGGAAGCACTTGGTAGGAAAAAGTTCCCCATGGACAAGTAAATGTGGTTTTATCCTGATCCTCAGGTGCTACCTAAATTTGATTATAACCACTAAAACCATCCAGCAATGAATAATACTTTTTACCTGCTAATGTATCTAATACCTGATCTATAAAGGGAAAATGAAAGTGATTGTTCAAGGTTTCTTTATTTAATTCTCTATAACCAATGCACACCCTCCATTTACCATTCATTTGAGGCACAATTACCAAATGAGAAACCCATTGGCTATCTGAGATTGGGTAAATGAAGTTTACATTGAGTAATTTTTGGAGCCCTTCTTTCACAATCTCCCTAAGATTTGGATTCATTATTCTTTGAGGTTGTCTAATTGGTATATTGTTTTCCCCAATATAGATATGATGGATACAAGTCTTAGGATCAATACCTTTCATGTCAGTATACTCCAATGCAAATGTGGCAGAATGTTTTTGTAATATTTTGGTTAGCTCTTCTTGTTGTAGTTTCTCCAAGTTTTTGTTTACATTCAATGTCCTACCTGGAAAAATTTCAATTGTAGAGGTACCAAACTCTTCCATAGAGTAAAGAGACATCTACCTAGATGAAAAGTATTCAACATTAGATTTTTCCTGGAATTGTGCATGATCATATTCTGAAGATGTTTCAAAATTTTCCAATGTGTTCAAAATTTGACTATCTTCACTAATTTCTAATATAGTAAAGATAGGTTGAATAACATCTTCATCATCGGTCCATTCCTTGTCATCTATTTCTATAATTGTTTTTGCTAGAGGATGCAAAGTAAATTTATTTGTTGAATTACCATAAAAAATGTACATGTCACCAGATCTACAACTAATAAAAGCATCAGTTGTGGCCAACCAAGGTCTTCCTAGGATGAGTGGATGTCCTCCTAGATTATTCTTGGGAGTTAAAATCATGAAATCAACAAGATATTCCCAAGAATCTAAGGAGACTGAAATGTCTTCTAGCACACCATCTGGTTTGATTAGTAATCTATCTGCAAGTTGCAGTAAGGTAGGTGTGTAAAGAAGGTAGGAAGTTTAAGCTACTCCATAGTTCGTCTACTCATAATGTTTATTGCTGCCCCTAAGTCAATCAATGTGTTTGGAATTTCAATCCCATTTATGTGTGTCTTGACAACTAGACTTCCTGGATCCACACATTTCTGCATGGTAATCTTTCCCATTATGATATCTGCTATCTTTCCTACTAGGTGAATTATTTTTGTTTCTCTTGGTTTTCTTCCTGGTCTTTTGATTCTCAACTCCTTTATTGTCTTGGCTAGAATTGGAATTTCTCTAATGGCTTGTAACAAAGGAATCATGATACAAACATTCTTCAATTCATCTAGGAAGTCATAATTGGGAAACAAGATCTGTTTTTCCAGTCCTCTATCAATTTGTAATCTCTCAGGAAAAGGAGGTGTAGAAGTAGATGTTGGTTTCTCAATTATAGGAGTTGTATTTATTGACTCTTTTTGTTTTCCTTTTTATTGACTTTCAGATAATCCCCTCAAAATTTTTATTGACTTTCAGATAATCCTCCTCAGAAGTGTCTTACTCTTGAATATCTATAGAAAGTTTTTCCTTTTCTAATATCTTACCAGATCTAAGTTGAACATCATTAAGGTCTAGAGGAGAAATCATGTAAGTAGGAAATTGTTGTCCTTCTACCATGCAAGCATTCTGAGGGTTTTTATTATTGGGGTTTGAGAATGGTTGGGCTGGTAATTGATTTGGTTTTTGTTGAAATGGAAGTAAGAGTTGAGGGTTTTGACTTTGTTGTGGAGGTTGTTGTGGAAATGGAAATGAAAGGTGAGGGCTTTGATTTGGAAGTTGTGGTTGCTAATTTTGTTGCTAATTTTGTGGGGGAGGATAGCTCTAATGAGATGGAGGATATTGATAATATTGAGCAAATATCCCATAAGGATTTTGTACCCCTTGTGCCCATTGTTGAGATTGATACTGAGATTGAGGTTGAGGCCAAGGTTGCTGCCAATAATTCCAGTTTGGTGGGGGCTGAAAATACATGGATTGTTAAATCCTTAATTTTACTGCCCTTGCCAAGGTCTTCTTGCAACAAAACAAAGAGATTCGACAGGATTTGGGACTGTTTCCTATTGAAAGATAGCCTTAAGACCTAGGATTGAAGGATAATCCTTGGTATCATAAGTTTCTGAACAAATCATACACATTCCTACAATTTTTTCATGTAAAGGGCATTCCCTTAGAGCATGTTTCTTTTTGCATTTTGGACAAAAGATGGCTAAAGCATCAACCTCTGTTTTTTGTTTGTTTTGGATTTTGTGGGTGTCTAGCTGCTCACTAAGGCTCCCTAAAATATCAGTTTTACACTCATCAAGCATATTTCCAATTTCTTCCCTACTTACAAATCTGGTTGCAGATTTGTTTGCTCTAACAAGAGAAGAATCTCTTGGTCCTTTCCCAGTTTTAGATTTCCACCTTGAAAGGTGAACACATAGTTTTGCTATGTCACTTAATAGAAGTTGAGAGATGTCTCCCTTCACCATCATGTTAAGGATATCTATCCATTCATCTCTAATGGATTTTAACAAAAGATATTTCAAAGTTTCTTCATCTAAATTGTTCATTTTTTCTCTTTTCAAATTGTAGTTGAATCTCTCAAGAAAATCCTCCTAAGTTTTCATCTTCTTTTTGCATCATTTTGAACACTTCATCCTTATAATTAGTAGGCATACAATAATCCAAGTATCTATCCAAAAATGCCTGTTTCATATCATTCTAAGCTCTAATGGATTGAGTGACTAACCCCATAAACCATTTCAAAGAAGCCCCTTTTAATATTGAAGGGAACAATTTGAATTTTTGAGAGTCTTCTAGATAGTCATAGGTTCTGCACAAGACTTCAAACTCAAACAAAAATGTTTCAGGGTCCTCACTTCTCAACCCATAAAATTTTGGGAGGATAGATGGTGAATTGTTTTTCATTGTGGTATGCGTTTCCTCATCCACTATAGGGAATCCAAATGAGTTATCTATTTCCCTATTTCCTCTGCCTCCTCCATTGTTACATCTACCTCCTCCATTGTTTCCTCTGCCTCTCCCTCTACCCCCTCCTCCAAACAATGAGAATTCTCTATCTTGTTCTTCTTCTGCCATTATAGTTTCTTTAGAATCCTCTAGTTCTTCTATTAATGGATTATGGGAGAGAGTTTCTGCTTCTTCTTCTTCACTAGGTATTCCTACTTCCTCAACTACAATAGGCTCCCTTGTGGAAGTGAAAAAGGTCTTCTCTCCTAGGACATTTTGGTGGATAATGTAGGAGAATCTTTTGATTGAATTTTTGTCCCTTGAATTCCAAGAATTCTATAGTTGGGAGTATGAGTCTGGTATGGAGGTGTGTTTTTCCTAATTCTTGGTGGAGTAGGTGGAGTTGTAGGTATCAAACTTCTGCCCCTAGCTATAAATCTACCCCTAGAATCTCTTTCTCTATGCATGTCATTGTTTTGTTTTGAGATAAGGCTACCTAGTTACACTTCCTTGGAAATAGCGCCAAAATTTTCAGTCAATTTAGTGTCCTAAATTGCTACATAAATTATCAATCCGGGTATCGTAAACTGATGAAGTGTAGTGCACTATATGTGCTAGATAACCCTCTTAGCTCATTGTTTTTTATTTTTATGGTTGTTTTGGGGGTTTTTCACTTTTTGATTCCTAATGTTCTGCAATGTAATCTACAAAATGTTATTCTACCGCTATTAATAACCTACAGAAATGAAATGAGAGCTAAAAGTGTTTTTAGGTCAAATTTGGAAGTAAAGTTTGTAAACAAGAAAATGAAAATAGATCTTCTCTTCTTATTGTTATGATAGTTTTCAAAAAATGAACTGAAAGGACTTAAAACTACTAATTACAAAACCAAAGCTTAAATGAGAAAATGAGATTGCAGCTATCTATGATAAACCAAAAATGAAATACTGGAAATAAGATTACCTCAACTGTCTAATCTATCTATAGAATTAGAGCTTAATGAACTACTGAAGATGAAATTACAACCGAATTGAGTGAAAAATACAAATGAAATTGCAACTGTTCTATTTTGAAAGCAAGGCTAAATGAAGTATTGTTGTCACTCTGCTACATAATGCAGGGAGAACTACCTCCTTATGATAGCAATTTGCGAGATTTCATTCTTCATCATTCTAAGAAAAGTAAACATGAAAATGCAAGGAAAGACTCATTCATAAATAAAACATTTCACCACTTAGTTTTAGGATTAACCTTCAACTGAAAGGGTTTTTGGAAATATCCATTTATACCATGAGTTACTAAACTGATAAGAAAATGGCATTGAACAACTTAACTCAAAAACTAATGAACAACAATTGTAATGAAAGATTCATTCATAAATGTAACATTTCACCACTTAGTTTTAGGATTAACTTTCAACTGAAAGGCTTTTGGAAACATTCATTTATATCATGAGTGACTACACTAATAAGAAAATGGCATTGAACAACTTAATTTAAAATCTAGAAACTAAGGAGCAACAGATGAAATAAATCAATTTATGCTACTGCCATCAACTTAAAGCTACAGTTATGAAACTAAAAAGCAATGATAACCAAACGGCTATTCTACGCTTGAAAAAACAATTATGAACATGATGAAAAACCACAGTGAATTTACAATTAAACTAAAAAAAAGAAAAACAGAAATAAAAACATGTATCGTTGACCATGCAGGGGGCCTTTTCCAGGTCTCGGATTATGAACACGGAATCAACACTTCACAAGCACTTTAGGTATCCATTGAAAACAAAGTTTTTATATTAAAATAGAGCACTGAGTTTTTCACACTACAAAGCAGAAAAGCAAAAACTTGAACTTGTTCTATGTTCTACACATTGGTATTTATAGTAAAAATATACAACTATTTGAAGAGAGAAATCAGCTGTAGCAGAACACGTAGATAGGTAATGTGTGCAGAATTCTTGTCGTCGGTTGCCTTGAAACATAAATCTTCTAATAGTGGCTGTTGGATTCTGTTTGTGCAGGTGGCATGAGGTCCTTGGCTTCAGGAGGCTACCTCAGATCCATCACTAAGAATCATGTAAAAACAGAGTCCTACTTGCCATGGGTTTCTTTAGTTGACTTCCCTTTGACCAGAGTCCTCCACATCGATCTTAGCCAAACAGATAAGATACAATCCATGCTCTGACGTTTTCCAAACTACCCATGTGGTCCTTTTCTTCTCTTGACACCTGTAACCTACAAAAGCGTGGAGATGGCTATAGAATAGCCGGTTAGCTATAGATTGTGACTGTGTTCTGTAGCTGAAAGACAAAAACCTATTCAAATAACAAACATAATAATATAACTTGTAAATCACTGAAATATACTCCTTGAGGAAATGTGTAATGGCATTTGATGATTAAGGATGCATTTTTCATGGAAAAGCAAAGGAAGAAGGATGAGAAATTTGCTTAAGAGAGAGGTAGTTTTGGAACTCAACACTACCCAAAACCCTAATGTATGTAAAATATTCTTCAACAAAATACTTTCCCACTATGAGATGGTTTGTAACGACTTATTTGGAAAACCTTGGGGCTTTCTTAATATAAATTAATTGATGTAATGGAAAAACAAAAACATGGCATATTTTATAAAAATGGGGTATATAATGGGATTCCGAAATCTGTTTATGACTGAGATGGATAGGGTAGGGGTTCTGCAAGGTCCATTTCCAACCCATGATAGGAAATTTAGTGCAGAAACAGATGGCATCCATGATGTAGGAACTGAAATAGAATGGAGAAAGGTTCTCTGCGAAGGAGGATCTCTTTTGACGATACTCGATGATGGCAGTGGCTAGGTTATCAGATAGGATAGTGGCCTAGTTCATAATGTGGGAATTGACATAGGCATCAATAAAAGGAATCCATTCTATGGAAAAAATAGCATTGTTAGATAATTCATATAGCCTACATAACATAGCAGCTGCATAGTTGTAGGGTTTTGCTAAACATGCTAAAGGATACATACCCATTTGTCAAATTTGAACATGTTCTCCAGTACCCTCTAGCCCTAGATCATCTTGAAAGGTTCTTCATTTTTCTTTACAAAGTTGGCCAGGTCTGACTTGTAATATATGTCCTGAGGGTTGTTGGGCCATTAATATGTCATTATTATTATTATTATCATTTTTTAACACCTATTTCATCCATTTTTACTCTTCTTTATCATGTTATTTATCATGGTTTATCATATAATTCCATTTTATAATTATTTATGTCTTATGCATAAATATTATTTCTTCTCCTTTATTTTTAATAAATTGATGATTATGCATGTTTTTACCAATGATGGTTTATTAATAAATTGGTTGTAACATCACTTACCATTTTAGCCTCCAAGATATTTTCCATATTGCAGATTTGATCTCTAGCTCATCATTAAATGTGCCAACTTAGAAATTCGCTGGAATAAGAAGTGACAATTTTGCGTTGGATGTTTTGGGCAAATGGAGAAGAATCTGGAAAGTCCGAAACATGGGTTTTGTCTAGAATGAACCAAATTAGTTTTGTTTCGAGGCGTTTTCCAAAATTCGGTTCGTACTAAGAGAAACATAAGGTTCTCTGAAAACATTTTTCCTAGATTCATTGTTTTGACCGTTTTCCAAATTATCTCAGTTGCAATACCAAATTCGACCTGTTCCTATTGAATGTTGATGGAAAGATATTCCAGATATGATCTTGTTTATCAGTTTGTTATGAACAATCCAATTTTGTAATGGGAATCACATTGTAATCATCTCTGTTATAAATGCTCTCCGTTCTCTGTGTATTTAAATGAAAACAGAGATCAGAGCATGGAAGGGGAATTATGAAGAATTAGATGGATTATTAGATTAGAGATAGATAGGATAGAATAGGAGGAATGGGAGAATTACTATTGAAATTGTAACTTTGAACATTGAATCTCACTATTGAAGTAGAGCACGAACTTGCTGTAATGATTATGCAATAATTAATATATAAAAGCAGTTGTTGTTCCTTCTCATCTACTGAAGTAATCTGGCAGTGTTCACTGGCAGCTAAGGGACCCACTCCTGGTGGATCTACTTGTTGTTCCTGTACCATTAGTGTGATTTGCCTAATTTCTTATTTCTGCAAGTGTGGTTTGTTTAATGATTACCTTCTGCAATTGAATTGCGTTTCTGTTCATTTCCCTCATAACAAGATCATTGCTTTTTGCAAGTATGTTGCTGTGTTGTTCATTCTAGTTACAGAGCTTCACTGTTCATTTTAGTAACTTAGTTTTGTTTTTCATTGCAGTCACATAAGCTTTGCTATTCATTTCTATTATATAGCTTTGCTTCTCATTTACTTTCTGCAATCATCTAGTTTTGCCTTTTAGCATTCTTACAGTTAACAGAATTATCTTATTTACGTAATCTACAGTGGTATTGTTGATTTACTTAATTGTCATTTCCAATTTTGTTATTTAGTGTGGCATGTGTGAGATCGAAAACTGTAAAGAACATTGACTATTACTGTCAAAGCTCTCAAATTGAGGATCTTATTTATGCTTGATTTAGTTTACATCAGTTAAACAAGGAAAGAGTTATTGCTACTATATCCCTGATTGATAATTTTTGTTACTTTGTTGAATAAATAATTTAGTTTCAGAGCATTGAATTTCCTTTAATTGGAAGTGAGTTTTATTTAAAGCATCCGTTTACTCTTGTATTTGAAAGCATTATACTACAATTTAGAAACATTACTCTTGAGTAAATAGCCGCCACAAACTGTGTACACTCTTGAAATAGAAAACCTTGCCCAGATTGATAAATAATGTGGGATAATTATGAGTTTTAAAAGACTCCTTTTATACCTCAACATTTTGGCGTTGTTGCCGGGGAGAGTGTAGCCATTTCTAAAGAGTAGTGTGCATCTGATGGGTGCATGTTAATAAAGAGTTGGGTATTAAAAATGGAAGGTAAGAACCTGCGTACGGAGCATGTAAAAACCCTGCTCCCTAGCCCGATTTCCAACAGGATTGTTAAAGAACTTAGGGTAGAAATAGATGTTTGAATTTCTATGTGAATGACTAAAAAAATAGAAATTTTGAAAAACAAATTTCTCATGATTTCACTTAAATGGTGATGTAAGCACCACCCATTTCACTAACCAATTGATAGGAAAATTTGGAGGAGAAGCCTCAAAGAAACACATGAAGAACATCTTCTATTATGGTAAGAAATGGCTCACATTGCAACTTTTGAATTTCCTATCAAAGATCTAGGAGGAGTGACACAAATGCACATAATTCCCCCATCTTCTCTACCAAATTTTCATGGTTTGACAAATGAAGATCCAGATACATTCTTATTTAGTTTGAGATACTTTGTAGAGGATATGATTATTGTACTAACAATCGAAGGTTGAAGATATTTCCTCTTACTCTAAAAGGAGCAGTTCTCCGATGGTTCATGAGCCTAGGTGGGAACTGTATCCAAACATAGGAGGACATGAATAACATATTCTTGAAGAAGTATCAAGACTACTGCAAATCCAATGAAGATACTTTCTGTAATATATAAGGGGAAGATGAAATATTGGAGGACTATGTAGAGCGATTTCATTACAACCTTCAAAAATCAAAGCATAAGCATTTGAAAAAAGAGATCTTAAAAACACTCCTACTCAAAGGAATCAAAGACAATTTTTTAGAACTCTTAAATTTGATAGGAAAAGGTGATGTTTTTCAGTTTTCATATGATGATGTTTGTGAATTGTGCATAAGGTATTCAAGAGGAATTTCAAAGGCTGGAAAGAATTCTAGAGAATTTTGTTCTTTCTTTTCCAAATCTACTACAAGAACAAGAGACATAAGAGCTGAAATCAATGATTTATTTGAACATTTTAAAATTGATTTTATTAGCTTTCTAAATTCACAATTGGATGTTTTGTAGGTTCAGAAAAATCAAGAATTTAATGAAGTTTTTTTCTCTCATTACTGAAAGGAGCATCCTATAGATAGTTGTTATTCCTTATCTAGGATGGAAGTACCATATCAAAGAGATGAGGAAGCTACAACAAGGTCAAAACCATGGAAATCATGGCCTACAGGTATGGTTCAAAACACTTTTTTTCCATTCTCTTACTTTCATAATCCATTATGGAATATTCATGCGTTAGGGAAGCCATGTCAATCTCAATATAACCACCACCAATCTTGTCTACAAATTTGGATGGTTCATCTTATGATTGTATGACTACTCTCCCTCATCTTGTAGCACAAACACATTATCTGTGTTCTTCATCAACTCTTCCACAACATCTTTCTTGCCTATCAAAATCATCCACTCAACTCAATCAACTACATCATCAAAATGCTCCATTTCATACATAATTTCCTGCTCAACTCATTCCACACCCTCACTGTAATAAACCAGTACAACATGCTTATAGTGTTGAACTACAAAATTTACCCACTCTTCCCACCCATTCTATCTCATGTTCACCATTGGAGAAAACTTACAATGAGATTTAGAATGTTTCAAATTCAAAAAATGTAGAAGTTATGGAAGAAAATGAGGTTTCTTCTAGACTACATCAACAAGTCATTTTAAAAGCTCAAGAACTTCATGATATGATGGCTATGGGAAATCAAGAAATTAAAGGATATATTGACGATTTTTTTCACTCCATAATTTGTTTGCAGCATCACTCTGTACTTCAACAATTTTTGGCACCATCGTTTCAAGGGAAGTTGGCTTCTCATACCCTAATATTTATTAACATGCAATTTTCAAATTTAGGTATGTGCATACTTGTAGCCTTATTTCGAAGATGGCTCCACTGGAATTACTCTTATACATAATCATATTCATTTTTCAAATCAAAGTTTGTTAGTGTAAAAAAATAAAATAAATAAGGACATAAATAAATACATTTTGTTTTTATGTAAAAATAGTTGTTTTTGTTGCAACATGTTGTGGAAATCAACACCGGTGATAAATGTTTTGATTAATTTGTGTATGTAGATGAATTATAATGTAAATAACAGTTCTATAAGCACTCATATTTATTTTTATCACCGATTTGAAAAAATGCTTGAATATCATATTTTTTGGCTTGTGGGCTTGATGAAATTTCTGAAAACACAACCGGGATATTCATGTTTTGAGGGACCAAAAGAGAATATTTTTAAAACCTGTTTCAATATTATGTAGCCCATGATCTATACTTTCCAACCCAATTTTAATTGCTCAATTTGTATTTGAAACGAAAAAGTTATAACCAAAACATTGACAGGGTGTCTAGTAGGCAACTTAGGAACATAGTTGGGACAGTCAGTTTTTGGAGGCCTAAATGATAATATTTTTAAAATATGTTTCTAAATTAATTAGCCATTTATGTATACTTTCTAAACCAATTTGAATCACTCAATTTGGATTTGAAACAAAAAATTGAGAACCAAAACATTGACAAGGTGTCTAGCAGGCAGCTTAGGAACAGAGTTGGGACAGTCCGTTTTTGAAGGCCTAAATGACCATATTTTGAAAACATATTTCTATGGTACATTCCTCTATGAATACAGTTTACAAATAAATTTTAATCACTCATTTTTGATATTGTATGAGGAAGTTATGACAAAAATACTGACTGTATATCGTAAATCAACACTCTTAAAACTCTATTTTTCTGGTTGTTCCTTAGAGTTTTTGACCTATCAATTATTATTTTCATCAAATCCTGTTTCTATTGAAGATAAATAAATGAATATACTTTATTTTCCAATTTGAATCATTCGAATCTGACATCAAACGAAAAATCTATGCTTAAAATATCCACTGTTGTTCTAAGTGGGGTAATCGAAAATGACTCCGTTATGCAGGTTGTTCTAAGTAAAATTGACATATAATATCATTGAATTTTTAAAACCTGTTTCTATTGGAGATATAATCTCTCATCTGGCTTTGGAATCACTCAATTTGGATGAAAAAAAAAAGAATTGTGACTAAAACACTGCAGGTTAGCATGATTGGCTAATGCTCTCCCGCAAGTAACAAATACATTTTACTTTGTTAGTTTCTCCATGGATTTGTTATATAGAGTAACTACTTGTTGTTTTTTTGCATAATTCTTAGATTAGGGGATCCTGATTACCTCTCTTTCTCCATGATTTAATGTTTTATTGCAGGTAGACACTTGTTTTTTGTAGGTCCTAGGAGAATAAAGAAGGTCAATTTATGGACGAGCGATTGTTGAAAGAAGTTTTGATAAAAAAATGGAATTTTATCTAATTCATTACCCAATGGATTCATAATAGAAGAAATGAAGAATTGATTTCCATTTGAATATTCATGTCATGTCACTGCTGCCAAAACATTTTTCAAAGAGATTTTTTTTCCTTGCCTTAGGAAATAACATCATAGTTGTTGTAACTTAATAAAGTGTTGTTTCTTTTCTGATTTCTTTTATGTTTTTTTGTTTCAGGTGTTTCTCTCTTCAAATTGTAGTTTCTGCTGCATTAGCGGTTGAACAATGAGGACCCCACAATACAAATTCTTGCTGCAGAAGGAAACTCTTCGACAACACTAGTCCACTAAACAATTTATTCTCTTGAAACCTGTACATAAGTTTACTTTTTTGTTGTTTTCTTTTTATTTGATTGGATTTTCTTGGATAATATATTGTACATTAGTTTTTTTTTCTATTTTTCCCTTGCTATTCCCTACAGGGAATACCAATTTTCGTTGAATTTTATTCGTTGTTCCTCTTAAGGAATAGCTACTGTTCCTCTTAAGGAACAGTTTCTGTTCGTTTTAAGGAACAACAACAGTTCCATTTAAGGAACAATAGTTTTGTATGTTTTTTTTTTCTATTCCATTTAAGGAACAATTGTTGTTCCTCTTAAGGAACAACAGTTTCGCGTGTTTGTGTTTTTGCTGTTCCATTTAAGGAACAACTATTGTTCCTCTTAAGGAACAATAGCCATTCCATTTAAGGAGCAACAGTTTCGCATGTTTGTGTTTTTGTTGTTCCATTTAAGGAACAACAGTTTCATGTGTTTGTGTTTTTGCTATTCCATTTAAGGAACAACTGTTGTTCCTCTTAAGGAACAACAGTCGTTCCTTCTAAGGAATAACAATTTTTGGGCAAACTGGTCAAAAGCGCAGTGCCACTTTCCACTTGCTTTTGGAGGCCTTCCCCTTAGCCAAATTGACTGTGCAATAGCTATTAGAAATCTTGTCGAGTCTAATTTCCAGAACATCTTGAATTTTTCAATTTGGAGTTCATTTTCCCTGTCAAAAGTCCAATCTCCCATGATTTGTCAAAATGTGCAAAATGAGGCTGCTGAAATGCATAGTGATGTTGCAGTCAACTTTGGAAGTTCTTTCTCAACTCCAAATTGAGCTCATGTTAGCTCATTGAAAATCTATTTATGTCTACTTATCAATTGATGCATCGAGCAAATCATTTGGTAATTTCATATAGGCGAAATATTGAATTTACAAAGGTCAATCCAAAGGTGCACTAACCCTCCTAAGGAAAATGATGTTTTCAACATTTCTCCCAAACCATAAAACGTGTGTAAAAAATAAAAAGAGGTTTTTCTTCTTAAGTCAATGATGGACAAAAACCTCTCTCACTTTTCTCAAATTCATCATTTCGCGCCCAAAAACACAGTTTGAAGAAAAATCGTCCCTTATGTGTGGTGAATGGCTTGTTCCTTGGAATGACTTCTCGACAAATGATGGAGACCTGATGTTTGATGATATGAAATGGCCTCATACCTTCTGATATCCATCATACCTCCTCTACTTAGATATCTCTGAACAACACTTTTGCATGTATTTGCCTTTGTTGTTCCCTACAAGGAACAACACTTTTTTGAGTGTTTTTGTTGTTCCTTTAAAGGAACAACACTTTGGGAGTATTTTCAAGAACAACCCTTCTTTCTTCTTGTGGGATTATTCCTAGTTCATCTCAACCACATTTTATTGATTCCCCATCATGGCATGAGGTACACTACTTTTATGAGGACAATAATTATAGATTCTATTGAAGCGAGTTAATATCATTCACTTTATGATCTTTAATAGGACAACTCTTTGATGATAGTTTTTTTTCAAAATAGACACAATTATTTGTATACTACTTTACTGCATTGTTTTCTGTTAAACATGATACTGATTGATCATCTTAATACCATGCTGGTTCTTCCCTTCCTAGTTATAATCTTCTCTGTCTGTAATAAATGAGATTATGGGTATATTTTTTTCTATGGACATGTTCAACTTCTTCCACCATCGCTACTCTTAAGAAGTACTAAGCCTCCCTCTTTTTATCATAAAAATGTGTAATAACAGCAAAATTTTGTTTGCAGATGGAGGATAGGGGGTCTCATTATGAGCCATCCTACCATGTTCATAACACTGTAACGAAGTGACATTCCCATTATGGCCACCACACCAGGGTTATGATCCATTGGATAGCCATATTATCCCTAGAACAAGAGGTCTCATCATGAGCCAGCCTGATCACTTTTGCTACATCCCAATGAATGACAGTGTGGTTATTTGGTTACCATGCGAGCACATTGATCTCTTCTATAGAACAACACTGGAACTATCCATTTCTAAATTGAGGATCTTGGCTCATATGGGTTAAAAAGAAACCCTACTAAGGCAATGGACGCCTGCTGGCAGCAGAGGCTTTGCTTATGGTATTGAAGTTATATATTATCATCAATTATTACTATAATACCCTTTTCTTATTTTCTCTTTTTATCGGAGAAGTTATTTCCTTAATTTTTCCCTGTTTTGAACCTTTACGCATGAGAAATTGTTTTCAGATCAATCACATCATTTTCAACTAGAATACTGTCAACAAAGCATATTTTTGGCATATTGTTGTCCTTTTTTTTCGCATAACTTATCATGAATCAAAAGCGTCCTATTTCTTATTCATAAATATCTTTACACACTCTGCTCTCATTATAACCATAACTCTCACTGTCCTATCATTGATATGTGTACTCTACTTCATTTACTGTTGTATTACTCATTCCCCTGCCTTGCCGTCAACATAACTCCTTTCATAGGATTTATGGTCATGGAATCCCTTTTCCAATTGGAGGGGAGAATGTATGCATTATGGGATAACATGTGATATGATTACTGCACTCTGCCATAACTTTTTGATTTGACAAAAAATTAGTATTGCATGTATACAAAAGTTTTTCTGATTGAAATTTTTGCATGCATCTTATCTGTTGCTATTCAAAACTAACATTGTGAATTCAAGAACATTGTATGCAAAATAGTGATTTGTTTACATGAGAAGAACAAGTATGAGGGGGAAACTCTATTCGCAACATGACCACACTATTGCAACTAACAGAAGAGGCTCGAGAAACTCATGAATGTGAACAATTGTTCAGACATGATGTGCTTGCTTGGATTCCACCTTTTGCATCACTTTTAGCACCAACTCTTTCTACATCAACTTCAACAAATGCCAGTCCATACATGTCATTCTACATTTTTTTTTTCAGAGGTAAAACTTGAGGTAAAATAGCATAATTTTCTGATTTATTGCAAATTTAGGAGAATTTCATGAAAATCCATTGAGCATTATTTAATCATTCATTCCACATCTTTACCACTTCCCATTTTTCAGAGACATATTATTTTTCAGTTTGGGAGAGTGTTTCTTTCATTCATTTCTTTCTTATGACCATGTCATTAATATTCTTTATCATCCATTGATATTTTTATTCATTCTCAACACCTCCCTTATTCCATGTTGTTTTACACCAAGCATAGATTTCAACAGATGGTAGCGCCCACCTCAATTTGTTTTCTAGCATTGCATGAGGGCATGCTAATTCTCTAGTTTGGGGAGGAATTGTTACACATGATGAATGTTTTCTACTTTCTTTCTCATTTAAGGCATACAATTTCATTTTCATACAATGTAGAAATTGATTGGTGTATATCTTTAAAACTATGAACTGAATTATTTTTGGATAACAAAGACGTATCATTAAAATACACTTACCGAGATAATTTAAAGTTAAATTAGTTCATAAAATTTCAGAAATCATGCACTATCACCTACAACCATTTTGTTTATATCTCATTATTTGTGCATCAAAACGATTTGATTTTTGGATCATAGAAGCATTAATATATTATAAATCTACTTGCAAAATTTTGGTTTGTAGTTCTTGAGAAAATGGTTAATAAAGTTAGTTGTTATTTATTTCATATTTTGTTGCAACTTCATATACAAATAAATTGAACGTTAATGTAAAAATTGTTACACTTTTATCAATATTGCTAAAATGGAATATTCATTATTTGAGGAAGAATTCATTTGTTCCATCCATTTCATGAGTTGGGATGACCAATTTTTTATTGCTTGGTTAACACAAAGTCTTTGGGTTGCAGGAGGACATGCAATATATTCAGTTTTGGATTGCATGAGGACATGCAATATATTCAGTTTGGGGGTATGTTGGGCCGTTAATAGGTCATTATTATTATCATGTTTTTACACCTATTTCATCCATTTCTATTCTTCTTTATCATGTCATTTATCATGGTTTATCATATAATTCCATCTTATAATTATTTGTGCTTTTATGGATAAATATTATTTCTTCTCCTTTATTTTTAATAAATTGATGATTGTGCATGTTCTTACCAATGATGGTTTATTAATAAATTGATTGTAACATCACTCACCATTTTAGCTTCCAAGATATTTTCCATATTACAGATTTTATCTCCAGCTCATTATGGAAACTTTTAGGGGTGAATTTTCACCCTTAGGCAAAATTAAGGGGTTTTAAATTTTTAGTGGGTGAATATTTTGTATCATAGTACATTTTTACAAATTGCCTCAAATTTATTTTATGAAAAAATTAGGTATGGACATTAGCCCACCTTATTTTAAGGGAGAGGATAAAAAAGGTATATTTAGCCCTTGAAATTAGGAGTTACAACTTTCCATTCGCCCTAATTTTGAAGAATAGGTTTTATTTAAGTGAATCCTATGGGCCAAATACCATATTTATAAAAGAGGTATGGTAAATAAATAAAAATATAAATAAATGAGAGGTATGGTAAATAAATAAAACGGTTTTTATATTTACTCCATAAGTCACCTTATATACATGCAAGGGTGTAAACAAATAAAAATATAAATAAAGTGGGAGTATGGTAAATAAATAAAACCTCTTACCCAGATGCCGGTGAATGAAATGTCAATTAATGAATTCATTTAATGAAGGCGGCGCATGGTCCTGTCAGTTGCCGTTGAGCGCTCATCTCCAAGTTTGCGTTAGGCTCAAGCTGGTTCACCCTACACGAATTCAAGTCGCTTGTAGGTTGAATTAATGGCTTACCTCGAAAGATACAAAGCCCCTGCGGTTTTAGTCATGGATTATTCGGCCTTTCTCTCCATGGTTCGCTCTCTAGCATCTTGCCTTTGTCCTTTCCATTTGGAGTTTCTTAGCGGAAGATTTATCTCAGCCTTTAGAGTCTGGCTCCTGGTGGTTATGGAGGTTGGATTTCAGTACTCTTTATCCCCTGTTCTGCTCTGTTCTGGGCTTCTCGCTCGATTTTTCCTTCGTTGGTTGTGTCTCCTGTCCGCTGTCACCTGTTCTGCTAACTTCTCCACTTGCAGCCTGGCAATGGTCCGGCATAGAATGCAGAGCCATCATGGTGGGAGTTGTGGTGGTCGTGGGCATTCTTAGCCCGCTCATGTTGCTGATCTGTCGATGCCCCTCGTCTCTCAGCCTTCCTCTGAAGCCATTACACCTCTGTCTAGCCCCTCCCGCAGACCCTTCCCGCATAAAACTTTCCAGAATATCCATTTTAAGTTCCAGATCAGTCTAAATAAGCCTATTATCTCTGCAAATATTACCATTATTTTCTCTGAGGAGGAGTCTCAGCCTCAAGCTATAGTGCGCACCATGGCGGAGTCATCTCAGGGTGGTCATAGAATCGCGGGCAGTCATGGCATCGAGCAGCAGGGGGAAGATGATGGCAAGGCCAACAGGCATGGAAAAATGCTTTCTGCAGAAAAGGCTATGGGCGTCACTTTGCCACCAGGTGGCAGCCCCCATGGGGCCTAGACATCGGTTGTTGTTGAAGGAAGTTCCTGCGGCACTCTTCCGACATCGAATCCTCCAGGTGGCAGCGGGGCTGGTGACGAGGTGAAGGGCAACGATTTCTGGTATGGAAATGAGTGTCTGATGGTTGAGGAGCCACTGGACCAGGACGTGGTCATGTGACAACACCTGGCTCCCGTGCGTGTCCTCGATGAATTCTTTTTGGCTCACTTTTTCCAGTTCAATGATTCTCTGGTTTTGTCTAGGTAGTCTGGTGTTTTGGTTCTCTGGTTTTGTCTATGCTCTTGTGGTCTGGCAGTTTGGGGATCTTTTGCTGATTTGGACAGAATCCTCGTCCTTCGTTGCTGGTTATGACAGCTTCATAGGGGTTGACTCCTTTTTTGGGTTTATCACTGTTTTCAAGTTCCTATGTCTGGTTCTATGTACATTGTAACTGACCTTCCCAATCATGGGACAGTTTTGTTAGGCTGAAAGCATGCAGTTCTTCTCTTATGAGGTTTCGACCTCCTTGTAATTTTATTGTTACTTTCCTTTAATAGATTTAGTCTTTACAAAGAAAAAAATAAAAATAAATAAAACCTCTTTTTATACTTACTCAAAAGGTATGGTAAATAAATGAAACCTCTTTTTATATTTAGTCCATATCCCTCTTTCTATTTATGAAGGCTCAAAAAAAAGGTTTTATTTAAGTGAATCTTGTGGGCCAAATACCATATTTGTAAAAGAGGTATGCTAAATTAATAAAAATATAAATAAAAGAGAGGTATGGTAAATAAATAAATAAAAATTATATTTACTCCATAAGTCACCTTATATTTACGAACACTTAAAAAATGCATTATATTTAGGTGAAACGTATGGGAAAAATACTATGGGCCAAATACCATGGGCTATATTATTATTCATACCATGCAAAAAAACATTATTAACCTTAATATTAGTATTAATAAAAATAAAAATGGCATATGGTATTGACCCATGGTATTCACGTGGAATGTAGCCTATTTAAGGGGGGCAATTAAACCAACATAGATCCATCTTTACTCTGGATCTACTAAGCCTTGAGAGGGATCAAACATCGTGATATGTAAACTAGCATAGAGTGAAAAAATATTTGATCCCTTTCGGGGCTTGGTGGATCAAGAGTAAAAATGGATGTTGTAATTTAATGTTTGTTAAACATTTTAACTTGGTTAACACAAAAAATAAAATAAAAATCAATTATTAATTTTATTAATTTTTATAAATTACTAATAGTAATTTTTAAGCTCCAGTTTATGATAATCCATGGTATTGACCCATGGTATTCATGTGAGCATAGACTATTTAAAGGGGAAATTCTATCTTAGATCCATCTTAATTCTGGGTCTACCAAGTGCTCAGAGGGATAAATAGATTTCATCCCCCTGAGAGTGGTAGATGTGGAGTTAAGATGGATATAGGTTGGTTTTTAGATAATGAAGATATTAAATAAACTTAGGAAATTATATTGTAAAAACATCTTAAGGTGAATGGTTAAAGCATAGACATTGGACAAGTATATTTGTCCAATCCAGGGCTAAAAGGAGTGGATTGATTGCACTAGTCATCCTTTAACTTTCCAACATATGTTGGAGTAAACAGATTGTAATTTGGGTAATTTTTCTAATTACAAACGGGAACATACTTGTGTATTGGCAGGGTGGTTATGAGGTCCCTAGAAGTGATGAATTTGAATTTTTCTTGGTTTTATATATAGTATTAGGTTTTTTCTCATGCTTTCTGTGAATGGCACGGGTGAATTTTATCTTACACCCACTAGGTTATCGATATGTAATTTCGATTATTTTGATTTCAAAAGATATTTTAAGGAAATGCAATGATTTCGCTTGTGTATTCAATAAACATAAGATTTTATAATTGAGTAAAATATTCGCCATGCCTGGTGAGAGATTCGCCAAAACATTATATATAAATATCATATTATTGATAAATTTGCCTTCCATTTTTCCTATATACCATGGAGATTTTCCCATTTATTATACATGTAAATTTAGGGGGGGTTCTTAAAATTTTCCTCGATCAATCCCGTTATCCTTTCTTCCATGGAACTGATTTCTAAATTTAGGAGGGCATTCATTATCACCATTGATGGCATAACTTCCTTCATTCACCTAAAAATAGACCACTCATCTAAGTGATCAGGGGCTGGAAATTATTGAATTGTAGGGAGATGCTGTTGATATGAGATTTGAGTTGATTGCAAGTATTGTAATGATGTCAAAGT
This sequence comes from Pinus taeda, assembly GCA_000404065.3. Taxonomy (NCBI): domain Eukaryota; kingdom Viridiplantae; phylum Streptophyta; class Pinopsida; order Pinales; family Pinaceae; genus Pinus; species Pinus taeda. Next base: position 145,759 of record APFE030223566.1, on the reverse strand, counting down.
GTCTTGCTTGTTGTGAGGAGAGGATCGGATTGAATTGGAGAAGTGATGCTAGATCAGGCTAATTGGGTTATAACTCTTCCTTTCACTAATAAAGTGTTCAAAGATTTTTCCATATGGTTGTATTGTCTTTTGATGCTTTCATATGCTTATCATGTACTTGATTCCATGCTATGTCTAATCAATAGATCATTATCATATGCTTTGATGGGTTCTTGTTTATGTCTGTGTGTAGGTACTTCTCAAGCAGCTTAAGTATGGGAAGGAGCAACAGAATTGATCAAGGGAGAAAAGGAACAAGCGGAAGCTACAAGTAGGTTCTTTGTTCTCTCATTTTATCTATTGTTTATAGAAAGGGTAGAGAATGATTTGTGCTGTTGTTTCTAGATTAGGCTACTAGTCTAGAGGGATTAGGTGTTTATCCGAGAACAATAAAACTTCCCAAAACAAATTGGCAACTCCACTGGGGAATGAGCATCCGTCTTAGTAGCTTATCAGCCTCTTAAGACATTTCTACATACTGTGCTTGTGGTCGTCGATTGAATTTCAGTCTTCTTTCATTGAAAATTGAGTCAAAACTATGTCAAAATTACCTTTAGAATGGCTTACTGTCACCAACGCAAGCCAATGAAGGACACAGTGCCCTGTAGTGCGCTTCTCGCATAGATCTAGTGTGATTCAGTGCACTGTCTCTAGCTACTGCCTGCACTGATCCCTTGAGGGTCAGTTTGCCATCTAGGAATTGAAAGATTTTGCCAATTTTCTCTTGTTTGAATGAGTTGTTGAATGTCAATTATTTTTTGTCTTTAAAAATAGTTTTTCATCTCCTTAATTTGGCCCTACTTAGACTAGGATTGATAAATGTTTCTTATGTATTTACTTTTTCGTTTTCAATATATAGTCGAAAGTTAGTTTTGATCGATTGATCTTTAGCGAAAGAAAGTGTTGCAAAATCGTCTTTTCCTTCGAAAGCTGAATTGTTGTCAAATATTCATTCATGAAAGATCGATTGGTTGAAATGTGCATATGATTAGTCTTTTCGTTGGAAGTGTTGTAATTCCTCATTTCTTTGAAAACAAAAGTGTCGTAGAGTCTTCCTTTCCTTGAAAAGAAATTGTCGCAAAATCGTCATTTTTATGAAAAGAGTTTGTTGATTGTTTGTGCATTAGTTTTCTTTTTTGAATCGTTCACATAAAGGGAAATTGAAAATAAATACATGCATCTTGCATTGAAAAGAGTTTGTGTGTGCTAAAGGAATAGTGTAGGGAATTTGCATCTAGATTGTGCTCTTTGCTCTTTGATCAAAAGAAATGTGATTTCTCTATCCCTAAGTGGCTAGGATTTTCATTGTTAAAACTGAGTGGAAAGAATGCTTATCATAATAGTTGCATTCCTAGGAATTTTAGAATACATCACGTGGTGAACTTGAAAGACAAATTCCTAAGCAAGATCAACTTAAAATAAACATCAATTTACCTAATGAAGCATTGTCATTAATGAAAACGTTTAGTGGTTCTAGGCTAGAGAGATGTTCCTGCGTCGTTAAACCAAGCGGTTGTCGCTAACTTGTCTGTAATACATCTCGAGTGTGATACCTCATCCCACGCATGTGAGTATATCATAGCTCGTCCATCTACCTTCAGGTATATAGGGTGGTTTTACAGTACGTAAAGTATATGGGAATTCTCTCACTGTGTATTTTTGCATTAGACAACGCTTAAATAGACTGGGCCTCCATGTACCTTTGGGTATATATGGGAGGACAAAACTAGGTTGCTATCCATCCTTAAGTAACCAAGTCGGCTTCCTTGCAAATGTGATACACAAAACACAACATTGGGGGAGATTGCCTACCCATACTTCTTGGTTTTCCAGGAGGTATTCTGCAGTTCACAGTTTCCTCGTAAACCTTTTGCCTAGTTACCCTTTTTGTTTATTTCTTTTTGATAATAAAATTAATCAGCAATCGTGGAGGAACATCAACCCAAACCTTGTCATTTGTGGAGAACGGCAAGCCAATTGCCTTTGCCTCCCAAAGCCACACCAATTCAGACAAAGCAGTCTCATTTAATTGATTCTAGTACATCAAGAACTCCTAGTTCTTCATCCAGGTTACCTGAAACATTTATTTTAGTAGCTACAAAGACTCCAATTACTCCGACTTTTTTTGGTAAATCCATTCCTAAAGAATAAATTTCACAATTACATGAGGCCATTAGCACTGATTCTAGTGAAACAATAACCGAGGTTGTCCAACAACAAGTTGATACTCAACTTGAAATTGTTCAACAAGAAAGTTCTTCTGAACTTGAATCAGTTCAACTAGAAGTTATTCTAGAATCTATCCCAGTTCAAATAGAAGTTGTATCTAAACCTGAATTTGTTCAAGAACCTCCCTTTGAAACTGTTGTTTATTTACCTGAACATCTGGACTTCGAATTTTGGCATTCAGAAGTTGTTACCCCTCAAACATCAGTAACTGTTGAAACTACACTTTCATCAACACCAAAAATCTTTTACGTACCTGACGGTCAAGTTTTTCCACCAGATTTGATTTCCATAGAGGAGGAATTAGTAGAAGATTCCACACCTGGAACCCCATTTCATTTTGGAACTGGGCTTTATCTTTACTCTACTACTCCTGGTTACTTTGCTTCATCTGATTTTTCTTCCTTTCAAGTACTCGTCGAATCTTTAGGACAACTTTTGGGCCAGTTAACTATGGTTGAACAACCGCTAACATCTTATACTGTATCATTTGATGCAGTTGCAGCAGAATCTTCTGTTGTAACTCCTTCGATGTTTTCTACCACAACTGCGTCGCACTTGTATGGTGAATCGTCCATCCTGATTAGTTAGGAATCATTTTTAGGAACCCACTCAAGGGTTGCTTCTGCACCATGGCCATCACCCATGTCCTCAATCGGAATTTTACCTAGTTATTCTCCAATGGGAAATCAACAGTTTAATCTTGCACATCAGTATCAAGCTGGGAAATCCGATCAACAAAGACATGTGTATCCATTAAATACTGGATTTCCACCATATGGAGAGCAATATGCTTATTCATTGTATCCTCCTTATTCCAGAGGACAACCATATGGTAATTTGCCACAATATTCAAGTCAACCTGGAATTAGAGTTTTTCAATGGCAACCAACAATACCAACTTAACCAAGGCTTGTGTATCCAACACAACTAATGCAAACTGTGTCAATTATTCCTACTACACCTGTTGTTATTACTGTGCACAGTCACAAGCTCAAACTGTTATATCTCAACTAGTAAAAACTGATCCTTCTCCCTTGCAACCACAAGTTTCAAGTCAAGAGGTTCAATTTTCTCAATTGTTATACAACAACCACTTGTTTCTGGAGTTCAGCAACAACCTCAAGTTAGTATACCTTTATTTGGACTGACCCAGGCTTACACTGGTATATTTGATTCACAACCTAGTCAACCTTTCATTGCTACGCAATAATAGTTGGTTCAACAACCGTGGTTGCCGAAATATCAACAACCCCAGTTCCAACAGTTCCAACCTCAGTTTCGACTTGGTTCACAAGCTCAACCTGGTTTTGGTCAATATCAAGCCTACCAAGGTCTTGGGCAACAAGGCTTTGTAGGTTATGGACAATCATAAATTCAATCTAGTTATCAACAACCACCTTATACTAGTTTTTTTCAACAACCATACCAAGGTTACCAAATGTAGATGCTCTATGTTGGTCTGCAAAGACCTATTTCACAGGAATTCCATCATATCCTAGGTATCCTTAACCTGACTTGAATCGACAGATGCCGTTCATAGCAACTTTAGAATTACTAGATTTAGACCGGCTCACCAATGATCCAATCTCATATGCACCTTAGTGGCTGGTAATTATGCATAAGTTACCATATGATATTTCGAAGTTTAACGGAAATCCTGGGGAAGACCCATCGAATCATGTTATGAATTTTCATTTATGGTGTTCGTCCAACACTTTGAATGATGATTCGATCAGACTTTTTCTTTTCCAAAGAACACTTACTGGTCTAGCTGCTAAATGGTACATTGAATTACCAAGAGATTCTTTTGGTAACTTCACCACTTTAGCCACTACATTTTTGACCCACTTCTAGTTACCTATCAGATACAATAATAGAACGGAGCTCTTGACCAACTTTAAATAAACTACTACTACCCATATATTAGATCATATTCATGAGTGGCAACGTCGTCGTCGAATGGTTAAGACATATGTTCCCGATCAAAATTTAGCTGAGTGGTTCATAAAGTCCTTGTTGCCATCAATCACCGAGGATGTGACAAAAGGTGGACTTGTCACAGAAGAGCAAGTTATTGCTTGTGTCCAATACTTGGATTTGATTTACACATAAATTGGCACACTCTATAATAAAATTCCCAATGCACCTAGGCCATGTTTCACTGTTCCACCACCTCTACAATTGAGTAAGGACTCTCATTCTGTTGACGGTGTGATCATTTCTTAAAGCACATAGGTGGCAGGAAGACCATCTGTTTAAACTCTTGTTGTTTCCAATCAAGCTACCAATGCATCAGAAAACACTCATGCCTCAGAGATTAATGTCGTGTCATCTGACAAAGGCAAAAATCTAAAGAAACCAGGAGGTAAGAGAAAGGGGAAGAATAACGAAAAGAAACAAGACAATTCCTCTCAAGAGAAATCATATGATTCCCCTACCACAGCCAGGAAACCTCATTATCCATGTCTAATATGTAATGACAAGCATTATAAAAGAGATTGTCCACATTTCTTTGAGGTCTCTAAATTTTTAAATACTTCAACCACATCAGTAGTGTTGATAGATCTGTTTCCAACCCCGAAGGCACATTTGGTTGCAACTAACCATGCTTCCACATCCCAAGTACTCATGTTATCCATCACAAATCCACAAAACAATGTTTTGGTGTTAACAAGAAATAAATATTATGGAAATCCGTCATTGTCAAATAATCAGGCCACTGATTAAACTAGTACTTTGACTTCAACTTCATCTGAAGTTATTCCACCAGTTGTACCTAAATTGACATTAAAACCACCAAAGGGAGTTGTGCACAAATCAACATTCAACCCTCGTTCTCGAGCAGCTCAAATCTATAATATAGTGGAAAATTTGGCTCAATCACCTTTCGCTATGTCGACACTCAAGGTGTTGCAAAAATGTCCCTCCTAGAAACAAGCTTTATTGTTAGCAATAGGTGGAATAGATCCTACAGATTCAAATCTTGTGGTTTTTAACCATGCCAGATATTCACAACAGTTATCGGTGCAATTAACTTTCCTAATCCAAGTAAAATCTCTCAATAAGAATGTCCACCAAATTATTATTGATGACGGGACACCTACTTGCATTATGTCCATGAGTTGCTGGAAAGCACTTGGTGGACCGCCATTGTCACGATCACCAACTACATTAAAAGCCTTTGATGGAAGAACATATACTCCATATGGGATTTTGAGAAACCTGCAAATTGAACTAGGGGGAAAGATAGTTACAGTTGAAGTTGAGGTCATTGATGGACTCCTCAATTACAACATTTTACTAGGAAGGCCTTGGTTATATGCTATGATTGCTATCATTTCCATGTACTTTCGTACAATTGCGTTCCCTTTGAATGGTGGAATCATAGTCATTGATCAACTAGCCTTCTTTTCCAATAGTTCACAGGCTACGGGAAGCATTATATTGATACACGGAAACCCACTGTCACTTCAAAGTGCTGGAGTAGGTCTCCTTAAAGATCCTTCTCGAATGGGCACTTTCACCCTCCCTTCACCATCTGGTTTGGTGGAAGTGGCAAGAGTAGAGACTTGCAACATGATTTTTTCTACATCATATGATTTTATTAGAATTTCCAACCACTTTGAAATTGATGGTCATAGTGAGATGTTGCCATGAAGCCCCATTGAATCATCATAGCAATCAATCTTTTGGGCTTGTGCGGAAAACCCTAATCCGCACTCAACAGTTGTATGGGTAGATAGATCATTAGAATATGGTACCTCTTCGGATTCTTTTTCACGTATACATTCTACGGATGAAGGAATTGTCAAATCAATCATGATAGGAGAGGCACCATGGGAGGGTTATCATCATCGTTCCCACCTTCTAGATGACCTTGAAGATTATTTGAACTAAATCACACATCGATCGTTGATTTCTTGTCAAATTCTATAACTACTGTAGATTTTGAGTGTAATTTTTCAAACATAAAAGAAACAATTACTATCAACATTTCGACCAAGCCTAACATTATAGAAAACCTTCATGTCAAAAAAACCTATTCTCTATTGAACTTGTTAAAATCTGTGCTCTATTTCATGAATTTCGAGATATTTTTGCATGGTCTTATGAGGAGATGTCGGGCATTGACTCAAGTATTGTTGAACATGAGATTAAAATGTACCCTGATGTCAAATCAATACGACAATGGCTTCGACCTGTTCATCCCAAGAAAGTTGTTTCCATTAAATCAGAGGTTGAAAAACTTTTGTGTGCTGCCTTCATTTTCCCTGTACTTCTCACTACTTGGGTATCTAATATTGTTCCAATGATGAAAAAACAAGGGACAATTCGAGTGTGCATCGATTATAGGGGATGTAAACCAAACATGTCCAAACGACAATTATCCTACACCTTTTATCGACTAGATTATTGATGATTCGGATTTAAACAGGAACACAACAAAATACATAGATAACCATATACAAAAAGATGCAGCAGAAATAATACTTCATTTCATTACTGTAAAATACTGAGACATGCTTACAAACAGAAATGGAAATAAACCAGCTAACGCGATGGTAGCTTATCTCTAAGAAGAGATGTGGTGGCTACATGCCTCTTAACTGTGTTACAATGAGGCTCAAAGGCCTATTTATTCTTTAAAAATAATGGAAAACCCTTAACATTGCAAAACCTACCCCTAGAAGATGAAACGCTAAACTGTGGGCCCCGTTTGGGTAAATTGGTACATCAACTTCCCAAGGTCGTAACTTTGGCATACGATCTTCGTTTGACGCGTACAATAGCTCGTTAGAAATATCTATCTGAGAACTACCACTTTGGGAAGGGAAACATTGGTCCATGGACCGATGTTGCCCCCAGATTGCCCAAAAAACGTCGTTTAGGGCCTCAAAACGGCTCCGGAAGTTCAGGACCCAAAAAACTACTAAAAATAGTAAATTGTTCTCAATTGAGGAAACTGAAAAGACTGAAAGAGACAGTTGTGGGGGTCCAAATGGGATAAGTGGGTGGCCACCAAAACCCACCTGGATCAATTGACGAATGTGCTGGTTGTGAAATCTTTTCATTCGTGGATGGATTTTCTGGCTACAATCAAATCTATATCCGCCCACAAGACCAATCAAAAACTTCTTTTATTTGTCCGTGGGGTACATTCGCTTATCGAAAGTTACCTTTTGATTTGAAGAATGCAGGGGCTACATTTCAGAGGGTGATGAATTATGCCTTCCATGACATCAAGAACATTGTTCAACCTTATCTTGATGATTTCCCTGCTCATTCACGAAAACAGACTGATCACCCACAACATTTGAGAGAATTATTCTTACGATGTTGACACTATAGGATGAGACTCAATCCACATAAATGTGTGTTTTGTGTTGGCTCTTGTTGATTTCTTATATTCGTAGTTTCAAAAGGTGGAATTTGACTTGATCCTGTTAAGGTTCAGGAAATCCTTGACTATCCTCGACCTTCAAACATGTTATAAATATAGAGACTTCAAGGAAAGGAAAAATTTCTAAGGAGATTCATTCCAAACTATGTTGAATTAGCTAAAGGTTTTACACGTTTGTTGAAGAAAGGGATACCCTTTCATTGGGACCATGTTCCGCAAGCTTCTTTTGATGCTCTCAAAGATTCCATGATTAGAGCATCATTAATGTGTTCCCCAAACTATCAAAAAGAATTTTACCTGTATCTCGCCATTGTGGATACAACCATTGGTATGGTTTTAGTTCAAGAATGAAGTGGAACTGAACATCCTATTTATTATTTGAGTCGTAATCTCAACGATACAGAAAGTAAGTATTCATATGTAAAAAAGTTAGCCTTGGTAGCCGTTCAAGCTATGCAGATATTTCGTCATTACATCCTCCTTCACAAAACTACCACTATATCAGATTGCAACCCTATGACATATATTTTATCACGTCTATTACTGGGGTGCAAGTATTCTAAATGAAGAGTTATCTTGCAGGAGTTTGATTTGGAATTCATCAAGTCTAAATCAAAGAAATGTGAGTTACTTTGCGATCTTCCCTCATCCTCTAGTGATTTAACGTCAGAAGCATCAATCTTGGATGAGTCTCTGTATATTATCTCCTTAAGTGATCCATGGTATGGAGATATACTGATCTATCTCCAGACCCAATCTTTTCAACCTAATACCTCTCACTATGAACAACGACGTACTTGATACCAAGCCAAAGATTATCTAATCATTGGTGATACAATTTATCTGGTTACGCAACTACATAGAAAATTCTATGTGCTAGTTACTTCTAGCCAACCATATTCAAAGATTGCATTCTTGCTATCAAAAGTTTCCATGCTTGCCAGATATTTGACTATAAAACCAGATTACCACCTACGCCACTGCATCCAGTCATTGTTGTTGGCTCATTTACAAAATGGCACATTGACTTTCTGACATGTAACCCCACCTCAGCTGGGGAGCATGGGTATATTATAGTCATTGTTGACTATTTTACTAAATGGGTTGAGGTGATGCCAACATTGAACAACAGTGGTGAAGAAGTTGCTTTGTTTTTCTTCAACCCTGTGGTTGCTAGGTTTGGTGTACCACAAGCTATAGTTATAGATCATGGGTCACATTTTCGTAATCATATGATGCTCAAATTAACTGCCAAATTAGAACTGTCACATGAGAGTTCTACTCCATACTACCCACATGCTAATGGACAAGTTGAGGCTGTCAACAAAGTCCTTAAGCACATGTTGCAAAGAATGATTGCAATTCATAAAAGAAATTTGCATTTAATCTTGTACTCGACTTTGTGGGCATATCGAACCTCGGTGAGAAGTGCAACTAGATTTACACCCTTCTAGTTGGTGTATGTTTTGGAAGCAGTCTTACCAATCCAATGTGAAATCTCGTCTCTCAAACTCGCAATTGACTTCTTACCTGACACTGCTGAAGAAGAAGCACGTTTCTTGGAGTTAATCCATCTGGATGCAACCCGTCATGATGCTATAGTGGCTAACGAGGCGCATAAAAAATGCATCAAGGTGCAATATCATAAAAATGTCGAGCCTCATGTCTTCTTAAAAGGTGACCTGGTCTTGCTTTACGATCAGGAGTCTGATAAACTGGAGTGGGAAAAATTTGAACTCTTATGGATGGGCCCTTATATTGTTAAGTGTATGTTGATGAAAGGTGCCTACGAGTTAGTGTACTATGATGGGATTAAATTGTTGCAGCCCCAAAATGGGTTGTACCTTAAACGTTACTATTCTTAGTTAAGTGTAGTAAAACGCAGTGTCTATATGCTTTGATTGCATGTGTTTGTGTGCTTCTTTTAGGGTTCTTATTTGGCTAAGTAATCCACTTCACATTTGTTGTAGATGTTGAAACTTTTGGAACCATTTGTTGGTTATGGCGATGGAGCTAATCGTAGTACACAGAATTTGTCTTCTTCAGCATGGGCCATTTTCCCACCAAGTGGCGAGTTAGTGAGTTTTAGAGGGATATGTATTTGACGATCAACAAACAATATCGTTGAGTATAGTGCATTGATTGAACTCCTCTCTGATGCCTTTTTAGTTGGCATACGCCGAATCATCATTAGGCTAGACTCACAACTTGTTATAGTACAACTTATTGTCATCTATATCATCTGAAACCCAACAATTCTTCACATGTTCCTTAGAGTTCATATTTTGGAAAGGTACTTTGAGTTTATTCAATATTAGCATATTTCCATAATCTAAACACATTCACTGATTCTCTAGCGAATTATGTGTTAAATAGACATTTACGACATATGTAAAGTAAATGTTTTCAGTTCACATCATCATTTGAATAGGATTTCGTCACTTAACCATAATAAAAATCTAAAAGTAAAATAGATAGTTGTATATAATGTTTTACAAACAATTTGTGTCGAAGACAAAAATTGGTCATCTGACCCAAAAAACTCAAAAATGTATGCACAAAATATCCAAGTAGACTAGTGCTGCTCATGATAACAGGTCACAACCTGTGCTATCATGTGTAGGAGTCTCATCCAATGACTCGGCACGCCAATGGTGTGGTGCTACAATCACATAGGTAACTCCTCGATCCGAACATCCGGAATACCTAGGGTCAAACCCTCTATGTGATCATGTAGCTAAGCCAATGTCTCTGCTAAATCCAAGTCTCGGAGAACTGCTCTCCCAACAGCTCTCTGTACCGCCACACCTGCCTCCTGTTGGTGTCCCACAGGAGAAATAGGTCCAACATCTGCATACATATAAAAATGTTTGTTTAGTCTTGGAAATAATCAAAAAACACAAGAAAAGTTGAAACTTTAAAAAGAAAAAACACTTTGGTCGAACAATTTACCAATAGCACTCCATTGCGCTTCAAGCAATAACATCAAATCTGGATCACCACGGAAATCCATTCCTGAATATGGATATTATGGAAATGCCATGTCCTGTCGGTCAAACCACTCAAAGAAGGCAGGGGTAAACAAGATCAATGACTGGCCAGCATGCCTAGCCATAAAATCTACCCACCTCTACATCCGTGGGTCTCTAGGTCTAGGTACTCCTAGTGAGATGAGTTGTGGCTACATGAGTGGAATTCTCTCCAAGGCAAAATAAATCAAGATGGACCCATAGCAAAAATTTTTTGTCTTTCCATTCTTTATCTTGGTCAGTTGTTCTTTCATGGATGAAAGAACTGCCTCACACCAGTTGAACACTTTTGGCTCCAAACACTCTAAAGCATACTGCATATATGACCTATTTTCCAAGTGTAATGTCGTGCTGCCAGCCAGTTTGATGAGTGTAAAAAGGATCGTACTCAATGGTAAATCACTAACATCCCTGATGTTAATCTTTCCATATCTGCTAGGTTGAGCTCCTTCACAATAGAACTGTCGTATATAGTGTCTAACTGATTCACCTCCTCTCATAAATCCTGATAGTGAGAGGGGGGCACCCAGCCTTGACAGTCTAGTTAGAAAGTAAGTTCATCGATGGTAAAAGAGATCATTTTTCCCCTAATGTGAAAGACCTGATCGGTAGAATCCCAAGAACGAATAAGGAATTGTAAAAGCTCAATCTGTTTCCGCATGCTAGATAATCTAAAATGCTTGAGTAACCCACAATTATTTAGGGCATCAACTGTTCCCTGATTATTTAGGGCAAGCATATCATGTTCTTCATGCTTTAGTTCTCTCATATAATCACCATTTTGCTCCGATGAATGTCTACAATACAACCATTAGACAAATTAGGATCCATTTTTTGCAAAAAAATAGTGGAAAATTTGGGAGAAAAGAGTTGTCAAAATTTGGTTTTTGCACCCATTGCACCCCTCCCTTAGAGATAGTGCACTACAATGCATACAACCTTCCAGGTTTGTGCAATGTAGTGCACCTTTCGATATTGAAAGGGTGTGCTGATCGAGAGTTCAAAAAATGAAACCCTAGGGGCCTAAAAAACCCAACATTTTTGCTTAAAACTAAAAATAAATGGAATAAAATGAAAGAGAACATGGATAGGTTCTACCTGGTCTGGACAGCACAAGAAACGATCCATTGAATCCTCCGTAATCAGTTAGTGAACTTCGAGGTAGAAAACTGCTCGAAAGCACCAAAGTCAAAGGGTAAAAGTGAAATGGTAAAAATGAATAATAGAACTTGTTTTATGTTTATTTCTTGCACATTAATTGAGTAAACATTAGTTTTTATTCATTTTATCCATGGAACAGGTATTTTTAATCCACTTTGATGGAGTTTTTGAGTAGGTTTAATAGATGAAAAGTAGAATTTGACATGCTCAAGTGTAAATTGAACATCTTTGACAACAAAGCAAACTTTTGTCTCTTTTTTGAGATTTGTTAAAAACAAAAAGGGAACCCCCTTGCAGTCCTCTTTAAACTCTTTTCATACTCTCTAAATATGAAAATATCGTCGAGCGCTTGTCTATTCTAGCTCATTAAAGGATTGGAAATGATATCTCTCTTTTATTATTTTATGCTTTTTCAGACTTGAGAGATTATTTTACGAAAAAGAACTTGTGGAGTTTCCTTTTCGTCCCTTTTCAAACTTTCTAAACATCAAAAGTACCAAGTTGTGTTTTTCGTTAAACTCGTTAAAAACATCAAATAGTGACAAAATTGTCCATCAAGACAAGGCCGAGTTTCACCTTTGCTAGACTCGTGAAAGCATAAAATAGCGATAGATTCACTCAAAGGGTGAAATTAAACAACAATCATATGTCATCCTCCTCAAGCTTGATAAAAATAAAGAAGTACTGGCCAAAAATGACTGGGGAAAATGGAAAAAGTCAAAAACACTTTATAGTAGCAAGTCACTCTTGAACATGACACTTTCACCTCATCACTGTGACTAGTGGGTTGGGTCATTCAGCTTGATGGTTATCACACCGTTGGTCTATCATACCATCCATTACTTTGTTTTGGGTGAATGCTACCAATTCATCTTAGTGTCGCCGACATGTTCAAGAGAAGTCATTTAGTTCAAACTTCATCCTTTGCAATACCATAAACCTTTATTTTCATGACCACCATTCCTGAACCTTGTGCCGTCAGTCGATTTTTCATCTCCAAAATCATTTACCTCATTTCATGTCATTGATGTGGGATACATCAAGGCCCTCCTGCGATGAGTCACTTCTTGTTGACATTAACTCATTATCCAAGAAGTTGACTTAGAAACACCCCTTCAGTACATTGAAGTTTGCATACATCAATGGCAGGTTTCTTGCTTCTGGAAATAGGTTGACATCACTGGCCTTCGATCGAAAGAATTTGTATGGTGTTCAACATCAAATCATTTATTCACACCATGTGAAATGTACTGTAGTACCTTGAGGTTCATTATTATTATCGGTGATTCCTTTTGTGTCTGTTAACGACTTACACCATTGGTTGGTAATCAGATGATCCCTTTCCATGTTTGACTTTAGAACATTTATTCATGTGGTTAAACTCATACTTGAGAAAAATATTAAATGATATTGAAGACCCTAGATCTTGTTTCATTCATCCGTGCTGCGATATTTTCAAGAGTACTAAATCAAATGTACAATGGCCTTACATTCATGGTCAACCATTCATGGGTCTATATTTGTAGACGACTATATTTGTACATGTAATGAAAGTTTATAAGCTGGGCATGGGTATGCCTTCCCTCAGCTAGTTCATGAGAAAAATCAAATTATCATGATATATGTATTGTAATTGATGCACGACACCTTCCATTTTGAAACCTCCTCTCCTTGTGATAAAGCATTTCACTCAACATATATATTTACAACTTCATGCTTTAGGGGGAAATCGTTATAGATCCATTTGGGCACATCAACCCCAACTTACAAATCGATACTATTAGGGCCCATAAACCCCTAATGCAATTGTTACATATCCTAAAGAAGTTAAACATCATAATGCCTCACTTCCCAAGAAGTTCCATCACTGAAAACATCTAGAAACTGCCTCTACAAAGATCAATGTATGTAGGCCTTCATTAGGATGTGTTGCAATGCAAACCATACACTGTCAAGGTGCTATGCAGTGCACTTGGTCCCTCTTTGGCCTGCGGTGGGCAATTTTGAGTAAATTTCGATGAGGGTTTGAAAGATTCCTTATCCATTGGATGCCTCTAGAAGTCTCAAGGTTACCCACTCCTTTGAGTTCACATTTGGATGAGGAAGGGAGATAAGGAACATCAATCCCCTTATCCCTTCTTCCATGGAACTGATTTCTAAATTTAGGAGGGAATTCATTATCACCATTGATGGCATAACTTCGTTCATTCACCTATAAAAAGACCACTCATTTAAGTTATCAGGGGCTGAAAATTATTGAATTGTAGGGAGATGTTGTTGATATGAGATTTGAGTTGATTTCAAGTATTGTAATGATGTCAAAGTGTCTTGCTTGTTGTGAGGAGAGGATGGGATTGAACTGGAGGAATGATGTTGAATCAAGAAAATTCGGTTGTAACTCTTCCTTTCAGTAATAAAGTGTTCAAAGATTTTTCCATATGCTTGTATTGTCTTTTGATGCTTTAATATGCTTATCATGTACTTGATTCCATGTTATGTTTAATCAATAGATCATTATCATATGCTTTGATGGGTTCTTATTTTTGTTTGTGTGCAGGTATTTCTCAAGTGGCTTAAGTACGAGAAGGAGCAACATAATCAGTCGAGGGAGATAAGGAACAAGTGGAAGCTACAAGTAGGTTCTCTGTTTTCTCATTTTATCTAATGTTTATAGAAAATGTAGAGAATTATTTGTACTATTGTTTCTAGATTAAGCTACTAGTCTAGAGGGATTATGCGTTTATCCAAGAACACTAAAACTTCCCAAAACATATATGCCCTTTGATCCCTGCAAACTTTGATTTTTCTTGGGAAATCTTGATTAATCTGTCCTGGTACTCCGTTAGGCTCATGAGCTAATTTTTCATTTGTCAAGTTTGGTAGACTTTTCCTGTTCAACACCTGCAACTTCTTATGGAATACGACTATGCTGATTTCTAAATTCTGACATTTTTTATCTAGTTTATTCATAAGAGTCCTTTTGCTCACTTCCAGGATGGTATCTTTTCTGTCCTGAATTCCCAGCTCCTGTAGTTCTTGTTTGTTCATGGAATTATAAATTTGATGAGCGTTGTAGCTTCCCTAGGTTTCTGCCCCATGTCTATTCTAGTTTTCCTGATTACTTCTATGGATATCTGTAATAAGTCCTGTTGTTCAAAGATGATATGTATATAAGGCCATACCTCTTTGACCGCTTCACTAATTTAAGTCCATATATGTTCTCTGGCTTGGGATAAATTATGAACCATTATTGATTCACTATGTAACTACTCAATTTATAGATTTAATTAATGGGTTTTCTGTAACTTTGCCACATAAAAATTATCACTCTTTGATGTTTGTTCTGACACTAACTTAATTTGAGCTTTTAGCTTTACAATTTCCTTCTCCATGATAGTTAGACTATCCCTCACTCTAAAAAATTAACTTATTAAATCTATTGTAGTTGTTGATGTAGATGTAGAAGCTCCTATAACTATGGCTGCTGCAATTGGAAATGTAGTAAGAGGAACTATGGCCAGTTGTTTCTCCTGCTCTTTTTCTTTGAGAAGTTTCTCTAACTCTATCTCCATGTCTCTAATTTGGCCATTTAGCTCGATGAATATCCTAAAAATATGCTCTTTCTTCTTCTGACTCTCTCGTAGCTCCTTGGCCAGTGGATCCTCCATAGTAGGAAATTTAAATTGTTTTCTCAAGGCTACTATATCAACATCCTTTTTCTTCAGAAGTTCTTCAGCTACCTTGATATCTTTGGGATTTGTTGGCTTCAGGGAGCTTGACCCAGGTTCAACATTAGTTAGCCAAACAAATCCCTACACTACTGGCCCTTTTTGCATCAGCTTGTGAAGTGCAGACTGAAGTCTCACCAAATGCTGTATGGGGGGATGCTGGAACAGAGTTTCCGCACCCTAAGATGGTTGTGATGTCATTTTATTCCCTTTATTCCTACCTTCATGTAGGGCACTTCACTCTAGGGCTTGTCAGACAATCCTTCTATTCCTTCCTTCTATACCTCCATGAAAGGGTCCAGTTGTCCTTCACATAGTCCTAACCCTTGATCTAGACCCTTTCGTGTTTCCAAGGCAGCGTACCATGCAGATTCCTAGATTAGTCCAAGTGTCTTACTTATCTTAATAATTACTCCCAATTGGCACCATGTAATTAGATATTCTTATATGCATTTAGTTATCCAACATAATCATACACATTCGCACATCACATAAGAAATATAAAGTAAATTCATACATAAAATTATAAGATGCATTAATCGAACAAAGACACAAAAATTGCAGAATACTTCTCTTTATTAATCTTCTTCAAGTGATTACAGACTCTATTTATCCTTCACACATAGCTGCAAGGGTCACGCACTCAGCTACATACTTCCACCCTAGGCCTTTACACACTTAAGGACAGAGCCTCTACTTGCACTACGACCCAAAACTTAGACTTCTTACTTCAGAGTTATCACTCTCTTACATGATCTGCCATTCTATTGATGCTTAAACTACTTAGAGCTTAACTGTTTTCATATAATCCCATGGTCCGCTGACCATGGGTAGATCTCTTACAACTGACTTTACTTTACAAAACTAAGGGTGAACTACCCTTTTTGACACATACACCTTCGTGCTCCGGGACCACAAAATACAGAGCGTTTTAGAATTATATTACCAAAATTGACTTAAACATGGGCTTTTAGCCCTAAAATTTCCCTTGGGGGATCCCACTCCCAATAGGCCCCAAACAAAAACATCGTGGCTCGCCCTTGAGCTACTTGGTAGGCACGAAGATATTTGCGCGAATCTCATCCAGCACAACCCGGATGATTGCAACCTCGGCCATGCACTTAGATGCTACTTGTTTCGCATCTTCAACTATCTTTTCGGTTACTAATCCTACACTGTCAGCTTGAAGCTTTTATCTACATCCCTTACAGAGTTGCAATCCTGCTTTCAATGTTTCCTATGATTGCGTAAGCTTCCTCCAACCAGGGATTTAGTCACACCTTTAGCACTACTTCCTTATGTAGTGCTACATCCACCTGCTCCTTCAGCTTATTGGCTTCCTGCAGCTTGGCTAACCTTTGTGTTAGCGTGATAGTTTGCATTGTTGGAGTTTGTGCGATTCCGTCTCTAGCCTTTGGATGTTTGGGTCCTCCTACAAACTGGTCAGGACCTTAAATGATTGCTCGAACAACTGTGTGCAGTTTGCTACTGCACTCTCCACTATCCTGTTATCTTGCAGGTGATAAGGCATACTCTTCTGGTGGTATACCTGAAATTCCTCCATTAGCGTGTTGATCCTCTCATTCAGGAAGTGCGTACCACAATCACTCCTCAGGATCTTCGGACACCCAAATCATGTTAGTACATGCTCAAATAGGAACTTCATGGTAGTCACACCTGTGTAATCCATCACCAGCTATGCTTGCGCCCAATGAGTCAAATTGTTTGTCGCAGTGATAATATACCTTGCTCCTATCTTTCCTTGTGGCTGAATGGGTCCTATAAAATCTATCGCCCACTTTTCAAAGGGTTGTAACATCATTTGTAGATTCAAAAGCATCTCATCCCTCCGCGATGGTCTACCAGTATTTTGACACACATTGCATGCCTTGCTATATGCTTTTGAGTCCTGATGATGGGTTGGCCACCACAACCCTGTGCGTAGAATCTTCTTAGTGGTCACTCTCCCTACATAATTTCCTCCCGCGGCACCCCCATGAGCATCCACGAGGATGCTTCTTCTTTCGAACTCAAGTAAATACCATCGCAATATCTCATCGGTCCCCATCTTGTACAGATGCCCAGCAATGATAGAGAAGTCTGCCGCATGCACCTCTAATTCCTTCTTTTGCTGGACAATGTACCCTTCCAGCATAGTTCCTGTTGTTAGGAAGTGTATTATATCCTCAAAATGACCATCTGTGATGTGCACTGCAAATAGCTGCATGTCAAGCAATCCTTCTTCCAAGTTAGTATGTTCCTCCCCTGTTTCAATGCATGAGAGATAGTATAGTCTAGTGTTCAATTGTCTAGGCTTCACAACAACTTCAAAATCATACTCCTGGAACAATAAGAGCCACATGCATATTCTCCCCCCCAACACAGACTTATTGACCAAGTACTTCAGTGAACCTAGAGAACCCATCAGTAAAGGAATATGCTTCCTGGACACCTAAATTGTCCAACACTTCATCAGTGAATGAAGTCGGGAAAGGATCATGCACACAAGCGTCATTCAGTTTTTTGAGATGCATGCATATGCTTATCTCATCCTTCTACTTCTTCTTTCACCACCATTGGGCTTACCCAATCAGATTCTTCCACAGGCTCAATGATACCTGCTGTGAGCATCTTGTCTAGTTATAAGTGGACCTTCTCCTTATATTTCAGATTGAGACAGTAAGGCCTTTGCTTAATTAGCTTTATGTCGGGTTTAGCGTGATCTTCATCATTCCTAGATCGCCGATTATCCCTTTCACATCCATAAATTTGGTAGGGAATAAGCCCTGATATTCACAGAGAAATTCAGCGACCTTATCCATCGTCACATCGTCCCACTCGTCTCAAATCTTTGTGAATTTGGGTTCTACCTCCATACCAATATTCACTTGTTTTGTTTTCAATGGCACGGTTATATCAGGGTTCTCAATCTATAGTCCCTAAACCTTGCAGTGACCTTCTGTTTTCAGAATGTTAATCATCCATGGATCATCATCCTCTTCTTTAACTATTACCTTATAACATTCTAGTGTGTGACTTAGCTGAGTAGCCCATTTAAGTTGAATCAGATCTAAAGGATCCTATGTTATCCTAAAGATCATTGCTTTCACCTCTTGTAGAGCTTGTCAAACCCGTCCTCAAAACTGAACGTCATCATGAATCCCTCACGTGGGATATCCCATTCACCTGTCCCATGGTGGAGTTCTATTTCTACATACAAATTCATGGGGACAACATACAGGGTATGACGAAACAAGTGCACCCACTGAGGTTGGGGATTTTCTCCATAAGCCTCTGTCCATTTAGCCAAATGTGTGTGCAGATCATCTTTCCCATCATACTTGTCTGTTAGTCGCATCTTAGGTTTCCAAAATCATGTTCACATCATCCTCCTACATTCACGCCAATCATCAAAGATTCCTTTATGCATACCCCACCATCTTGTGGGCATAGCGTGCAGTGCCTAGTCTAACACCTGGAAGTGTTGCTTTTCTAGTACCTCCCTTTCAAATGCATCCAAAAAGATATCTACCTCATTCAGACCATCATAAGTAGGCATATTTCTTACTTTTGAGGACACACATTGTAGTGATCAAGTCATCATGTTACAATTCAGCATAGTTACTTCATGTAACCGATTCTTCCAGCGTTCTATTTCTTCATTGAAGTCCAAACTGTAGGAACTCTCACGATCCCATGTAAACCATCCATCCGTGGTGGGATTCACCCAATCTTGGTCTCGCACTGTTATCTTATAGATACAGTCCAGATCATCATCACTTTCGTAATCGTGGACTAGTTCTGTATAGCGTGATCCTTCAGTAGGATCAAGGGGTACTATTACGTGCCGCAATTTCTTCTCAAATATCACCTTTCGCTTCTTCAGATTGATTACCCCATTCACATCAGTAGCCTAGTCAATTCCTAGGAGCACAGTATAGGGATTGCTTTCATCCACTATCTCTATTACTTTAAAATCGTCCACTATATCCATGGCCACCCCCTACAGCCACCCCGTGGGGATAATCTTTTGCTGATTCGACATCCTTAGCTGAATCGGAGACCATTACAGTGCAGGTCTCCTCATTTGTTTCCAATTCTGCTTTGGTAGTATGTTCGCATATGACTCCAGGTCAAAAATAACCTGATCCATTTCATAATCTTCTATCTGCGCATCAGTCTCATCTCCCATCCCATCCTTGTTTTATGCTTACCAATCTTTCGTTCTATGCGCGACTCACTTGGCGTGGTCTTGATGCATCTATTGATGAGCTCTTGTAACCCTTTCAAAGTGTTACTATCATGCAATAACTTCATACAAGTCTCCAAGAAAGTTGTGAGCATAGAGGGGTCCATCTACTGCTCAAGCTTATCCTTGCTTCTTGAGGTGGAGGCCTCAACAAAGCTCTTCTTAGCTTCCATGAAGGTTTCATGTGCATGCTCCAAATCAAACTCAACCTCCTTTGCTAGAGCTTTGCGAACCCATGTACTATCTTCTGGTTGTTTCCCCTTGTTATCTCCTATCGTGATTCCACTTCTAAGCACTATATTTACATTTAGATCTTCCTCGTGTAGCTTAGACCTCATCATTTGCAGGTTCTAAGTTGAAAGCGGTGGCAGCGCCCCTTTATCACGTATCCTAGCTATCTGCATAGGACAATCTTCCATTTCATGATCAAATAGCATGCAATACTTGCACGACGAACGTGTTGGATTAGCACAATTGCAGGCATAGTGTCTAGGTCCTACGCAATTATAGAAAAGCAATTGTCCTTGAACTTTACCAAGTCCTCCTTTGCCTTGGCCTCATCCGCACCCCTGAAATCCTGTCTGCGCCATTCCTGTGTTCCGGTCAAGGAGCCACATTTCATCCTGAACCATATAGGTGGGAGTTCTATCCATAATCAATTCATAACTCCTGCAAGTATGCTCACATGCCCTACCGACCTACAAAAGTTGTAGAATAGTTGTTGTGGTGTCTGTACAAACTTCTGTAGCAAGTGACAATTATCCCTAGCATGTTTTCCGACTACCTCATAGATAGCGCACCATAATGAAGTCCCCGCGCTAGGTCCTGCTTGAGTTTCTAGCCCTAAAGTCATCGGTCCTCCTCCTGCAATATAGTTCAGAAATATCGAGCAATGGTATTTTTCATGACAGTTACTCTTGCATTTCAAGCACCATATGTCCTCACGCACCTCTGGTTGAGCCATCCTGTCCTGCTTTAGACTTTGCATCATAAGGCATAGATTCTTCAGTTGCACATGGATTTGCTGAACTCCTATATTTGGATCTTGCATCGGAGTTTCATGTAGGCTCATGGCAATCTTCAAGGCCTCCACCTGAGTGGTTATCTTTTGTTGTGACAACGCACTCCTTAAGTGTGGTAGTAGCAAAGCTACAAAACACTCGCGATGCTATCCATATTTCAAATTCATGTTCGCTTCACCGATTGTACACTTCAACCTATGATCTAATTCCCAAGGCATCTTGCCTCGTTGCATCGTGATTTCTTTGAATCCCACAATCGACTACGCCTCAGATTTAGGCCTACTAAATTCTCTATATAGTGTTGTCTAGATGTCTGCCACTCCAGCATTCAGGTTATCATTAGAGTACTTAATATACTAAGTTAGCGTGTGAACTTGCTGAGCACTAACCAGTGATGCCTTCTTTATATGATCATCTGTAACACCTTGAGCTTCCCAGACAACCCTTGCAACGAACCAGAATTGGTCTGGGTCCTCATTTCCCAAGCCTTTGAACAAAGGAAATTTCATTGTATTTTCCATACTAAACTATGGTGGAGGTGGAGGTGGTACAGGTGAAGTTGGAATTGAGGGTGGTGAATTCGTAGGTGGTGTGGGCAGAGGTGGTATTTGCGGAAATGCTTGTCTTATTAACTGAATATCACTTCATGGAGAAACCTTTGTTATCCATTCTTCATCACCTCGCGGAGGTGAAATAAAGGGACTATAATGAAAACCCTTTTTTCCATTGTTCCTGTAAGTTTTTCCGCTTTGTGTAGTCCCAAACATGAAGGTAGGTACATAACCCGTTTTTTGCGCAATTTTAATCTAGGTATTCAAAGATTTTATGTACTTACGTCATGGTCCTTTGAAAACATGCTGCTCTGCCTCACTGTAGTTGACTAAGGTGTTGACTGCGAATTCAATCACAAATCCTCCTATGACATGATCGAGCCAATGATCGACTGCGCGGGTGATCTTATCCTCCGATGTTTCCAACCTTCGCACTAGCTCTGGGTTCCACACAATAGGACCATAAAGTTTCCACCTTCCTTGGTTATCTTCTAGCTTCATGATCCACTATTATAGCTCAATAGGGAAGGAGCAGAAAAAGATCTCGTGGATCTCTGTATACATGTATCTGTCTAACCACTGTTCCTTTGTCAGTCACGAGTTTACTTTCTCTTGTGCCACGAATTCGTGGATCTTCCTATCCAACCAGTTTCTGATCTCCTCCTTAGTTGGATTCCAATGATACAACATCACACATATTTTATGTAGATTTCGTTCCTGACAACAAAACCATTTGTTGGCTTGAGGGAGCCTCACCCCGGTTCAACATTAGTTAGCCAAACAAATCCCTACACTACTGGCCCTTTCGGCATCAGCCCATGGAGAGGAGACTGAAGTCTCACTCGAAGCAGTATGCAGGGATGCTGGAACCAAGTTTCCTCACCTTGAGATGGTTGTGATGTCATTTTATTCCCTTTATTCCTACCTTTGTGTAGGTCGCTCCACTCTAGGGCTTGTTAGAAGAGCCTTCTATACCTCCATGAAAGGGTTCGGTTATCCTTCTCACAATCCTAACCCTTGATCTAGACCCTTTTGCGATGCCAAGACAGCATACCGTGCAAATTCCTAGATTAATCTAAGTGTCTTACTGATCTTAATAGTTACTCACAATTAGCACTACATAATCAGATATTCTTATATGTGTTCGGTTATCCAACATAATCATACACATTCATGCATCACATAAGTAGTATAAAGTAAATTCATACATAAAATGATAAGATGCATTAATCAAACAGAAACACAGAAATTGTAGAATACTTCTCTTTATTAATCTTCTTCAAGTGATTACAAACTCTATTCACCCTGCACACACAGCTGCAGGGGTCTTCACACTCAGCCGCAGACTTCCACCCTAGGCCTCTGCGCACTTAGCTCTAGAGCCTCTACCTACACTACAACCCAAAACTTAGACTTCTTACTTCAGAGCTATCACTCTCTTACATGATCTGCCATTCTATTGATGCCTAAACTACTTAGATCTTAGCTCTTTTTATACAATCCCATGGTCCATGGACCATGGGTAGATCTCTTACAGTTGACTCTACTTTACAAAAATAAGGGTGGACTACCTTTTTTGACACATACACCTTCGCGCTCCACGTCCAGAAAATGCGAATTATTTTAGAATTATATTACAAAAATTGACTTAAAGATGGGCTTTTAGCCCCAAAACCGCCCTTGGGGGATCCCACTCCCAACATGATTATATCCCAACTTTATCATCAATTCCTCTAGTGACTTGATTCTAGTATCCTTGGCTAAGGATGAATTCTTCTCTAATTTGAGTTGGGACTGTACATTATTTAGTGATACCTATAATTTAGAAGCAACCATAGCAGTGTTAGTGAGTGTGGAATACATCATCTCACTTTTTTGTCTGTCTAGGTCCATCTGGTGTATGGGATGAATATGTTATGCATCAAAAGTGAACATGAATTCCTTGTAATCTGCAGATGACATGGGAGTTGGTAATTTGGCTTCGATAAATGATATCTTCATTTTTCCCTTCTTTGAGTCAAATTCTGATAGTAATGTGTCCTCAAAGATAGCTTTTGTGTCCAGGACTGTGTATAAGTGGTGGCTTTTAGCATTTAATTCCTTTGCTTAATTTCCTTGTATTTGGCAAAAATGTTGGGATCAACAGTGTCTTGAGCCAAATCGATTGCCTTTGGTTTCTATGGAGGATCTCTTGAAGTAGAGTAGGATGCTGATCTTATGAAGATATGCTCCTCTCTGCTAGACACATGAGGATCTATCTTTACAATAGTCTGATATTTTTTTGTGCCCTATTGAAAAACATTTGCAAAGCTGGTTTTTTTCTTCTTAGTATAAACTGCGAAATTCTTTGCTCCTATTTCCATCACTGGGGAAGATTATTCTTCTCTTGGTCTTGTCTCCTATTTCTCTTTAGGTATGGGTGTTTGAGTGGTTGTAGTAGAGAGAACCTGCTCCTCTGCCTCATGTAGTGTGTTTTCCAGCCATTGAGTCTAGTTCATGTATTGCTTGATTTCTCATTGAGGAGAATGTGAATAAGTGTGGTATTTTGCTCCACCCTTATCTTTGAGATCAAGCTAAAAGGTTCATAAGACCAAGTGAGACTCAATTTAAAATTCAATTGCTTCAGCAACAAATCAACATCCTTAGTAGCTAATCTAGTATTATAGACAAAAGATCCCACTTTGGCATTAATCTTGAACTGGGACTTCTTCTTGGTTGCCACGAAATGTAGGTCAACCATGTGAATCATCTTCCAAATGTACTCTAATGAGAAGATTCTCATAGGTACAAATTTGGGTAGTTTGTAAGATGGTAGCTCACACCCATATATCTAAATTTCTATGTATGTGTGGTAAATATACTAGTCTCGTGTCTTTACTACATCACTGAGATGTAAAATATTTTGAATGTCTTCACCTATCTTAGGCTCCACATCACTATGTAGGAGACATGCCACTGTATATAAGAACTGGTCCACAAATTATGTGAAAGAGAATTTTGTGGAATTCCTTCTCACAAAGGATTTCCATTGTATGACTGATTGAGCATTTCCTTACTCATCCATCTTCTGCAAGGTGAAAGGGAATCTCTCTTCTCATTGATGAATAAAGATACACTAAAACAGAGGAGTATTTGAAAGCTCCCTCTATAGAAAATTTGTCAAATTGATCATGCATAGCCTCTACAATAAATCGACTATAATTAAGAATAATTGGTTGCTCACTAGTAGTGAAAATTGATAAGAAGTCAAGCATGGCCTCATCAACCCACTGGTCAGAGCGACAACTAATAATGTAAGAAATGATGGAAATATTTTGCTTAGTTCCCTCAGGGAAGATGGAATATGAATATGGAGGATTAGTTTTCGGTAATTGGGCATCTTCAAGTAGAATAATTTCATATTTCTCAGCTCTCTCGGGAAAACTTAAATTCTTGTAAAGCTCTATCACGGAGTCTACAGACAAAGGCTTAGTTGACTCTGGGAAAGTTACTAGGAGCATTTGAGTGTTGGCTTCAGCTGTGATACTGATCAAACTTCACCATTGCAAATTATGATAGATCTATGAGAGGGGACATAATGCAATTGACGATTGGAAACAAAATCAGGGAAGAACTGGGTGTGTGTGAACATAAACTGAGGTAGGGTAGACTCCCACAAATTAATTTCATCGCTTTGGTCAACGAATTTTTGTTTTAACCAACTGTAAAGTTCGAACAAGTCGAATTTATAGTTGGTTTCAACAATTTTATACTACAAGTATAACAAGGGTACATGATCTAAGTCGATAGGTGGGGGCATAATAGGGTTCTCTTCTGGCTTCTTTCCCTTTTCTTTGGGGAATTCATTTTCAATGGCATGATGAATTGCTGAAATGAGGAGAGGTCACGGAGTAGATGGAATAGGAAAAAGATGGAAACATGTTGAACTGGGTCCTTGATGACATTCTGAAATAGTAATGGTTGGGCAAATCAAATGGTTCTTGTGTGGCTTAAGAATCTATAACAGGTTACTGATCAGACCACACAGTGAAGGAAATGAATTTTACATTTTCCGATCATTATATAGAGTGTTTTCACAATTACCATTTATCCTATTACTGTTAACGGGAGTGGGTCCATTGCACAGGAGAGGAAGGTAGTTAATGCCGCAACGACTTGCTGAAATCGTGAGAGGGGCACCAGGAGGCAACATGGGAATGGGATGAAGTAGGTCATGAGAATGTGTTTTAATGGTCAGGAGTAGTTACGAGAATGGTTTCCATGAGGGTGAGATGGCAAAGAGTGTGTGGAGGGAAGGTTGGGACTGGAGGTCGACATGGTAGGTGATGATTGGGAGTGGTTGAAAGTCAGCAGCAAGAGACTTTTGAGAGGGGGGAGGTGGGGATGTGGGATGAGAGGAAATGGGGGGGGGGGGATACAAAATGTCGAGAGAGTACCACGTAGCAAGGTTTTCGGCTCCCCCTCATGGAAAAAGCGGAGTTGAGCTCAGGGGGGCGAAAACATTCCCTCGTCATTGATTTGGGGAAGGGATGATTTGAGCCATTCATTTTCTTCTAAAGTGCTATCTTGGGCTAAAATACATATTTCCAACTTTATTACAAGTGTATTAAAGAGCGATTAATTGTTACTTAAAGTAAGGTTAATAAAAGACTATCTTTCCCTAAAAATTATTCAGAAACAATTCTATGTTGCATTTGAACTAACAGAGCACACTTTTACCAATTTTTCCTATCAATTAATCACTATTAAACCAAGTGATTAATTTATCCACTAATCTAACCTATTGTATTCCTAGCCTAACCATGATTGAATAGTGTGATTACCCAAATCATTTCTAGTTTTCCTATTTATCGAGTGACATTTAAACAAGCTACACACATTATTCAAAATTTCTAAATGTGAACTGAAGCAATACCGATCTTTCATAGTGGCATTTGAATTTTCTCACCTAAGGAGACATTTTCAAATATATTTTTTGTTTTTCGTTTTTATCTTTTGTTTTTCTTTTATTTTTTTATTCTATTTTTTCTATCCCCTTCCATCTATTTTATTTTTCTTTTTTCTATATATTTTTTTATTCTTTTGGAAATAAATTTCAAACCTAAAACATTATTTACATTTTCCAAATATAAAATCATGAGTTAAAAACAACTCCTCTTATGAAATATAATACCCTAACCTAAACAAAATCAACATACAACTAGTAATTGTCATACCTTGGTTTTTCACATTGAATCATTGCTAAAAGAAAGTTTAGTGACAAATTTCTTCACATTCTCATTTTTTCCCTTGGCCAATCAAGAAACTCAAAGTATGATCACTCATACTCAAAACGTTATCTCACAGGTTGATCACACATTGTTAAAAAGTTAAACCGTTCCCCGCATGTTACAGAGTCATAAATGAAGATTTTCGAGGCACATAAATCTTTTCATCTTCACACACAATCATTTATAATAAATAAAGTCAAAGTAACTTCCATTATAGCAAAACCTTAAAGCAAACTGCATTAACCAAATTTAAGGCGGACAACCACACGTATAAAGCATAAATTTAATGTTAACCATTATTTTTGGCACTAAAAGCTGCATCAATGTTTAGAACATTGATGAATAATATACTTCACTAGTATTAGCATTTTTAATATCTTTTAAAAACGTAAAATTTCATCCAAACTTATAATAAAGATATATATTTATAATAAAATAAATATATAAAATATGAATTATAAATATGTGTAAATTAATATGAATTATTTAGAAGATAGTATATAGAAAAGATGTTATTTAAAAATTTTGAAGGCAAAATTAGTAGGTAATTTATTTTTTTCATTTTAAAAGAGTATATATATTTCATTTTATCACTCTTTTATTTTTATATATATATATATATAAATAAGTTTGGCAAGACTACATTTTCGTCATGTATAATATATCACTCTGATCAGAGCGAGTAATTGAACCGATGACTTCACATCATGGAGTGCCTTAACAAAGTACCCAATCACTGCCAAGACATAATGGACCCTCTTCACAATACAATAGATCCTCAACTTTAATGCTGAATTTTTTAGATCCAATCTCTTAACTTATATCTAGCAATTCCCAACCTATCAATGCTTATAGAAATCCTTCAACATCCCTATTTCTTCCCTCTCTATCATGATATATACATCTTGATGTTATTTATAAGAGAACATAGTTGTTACAAAGATCCTTTATTGGAAGGCATCTAGGAAACCTTACAAATGGTGCAAAGAAAACATGCATGGTTTCACAAATATGTGTGCACATAAAGCCCAATATGGAGAAGCTGAAACTAAAAATCAAGATCTAATTTCATACTAAAATCCCAAAAATGAAAAACAGGGTGTTAATAGATACCATCATAAAGCCTTATCACATCCTCGTGACTCTAACAAAAATCTTGCAAAATAAGTCCCAATAAAGGAAGCTCTTTGAGGCAACTCGACCAAGGTGGTAATAATTGTAGTACAAAAATAATTTATGATATGAACATGCTAATGATAGTTTGAAATTTTCTCCTAACTGACTTGCATGGGTATAAGCTTCAACTTACTTAGTTATCCAAATCACATCAATTTCCAACTCTTAAGAAAATCTATATTGTTCTTTTTAGCATCTTCATGAAGGTGGGTAACTTCTCCAACTAATTTTTGTGGCTAGTCCAAGATCTGATTTTTCTTTTAATAAATATGTTATTTATTCCACTCTAATTATGCATGCACTAACTTGTAGGAAATCCAAAAATTTATGCTTGTAAGCCACCTAGGTTTCAATGCTCATCCTTATGTCGATTACAAATTATAGAATGTTCCAAATGTTGAATGGGCATGAAAAAATTCAATTATTTGTTTTTTCTCATGCCTATTTGATTTCTGGAATATTCTAAAATCTGTAATTAGGATAAGCTCAAGTAGTTTCAATAGTCATAATCTTAATATATATTTCCTGAACATCAAGAAGATTTTGTGAATTGATCCATAATTAAAATTTGGAATCTACCAAGCTTGAGAGCTTGACGTGTCATTCTTAACTTCAAAACATCTATTTGTATTTGTCCAAACTCTTCTCTTAGTAGTTCCTATGTCAATATTGAAGGTCTTCTTCTAGCTTAGGGTCCCCAACACATATAGGTAATGCGCTTACTTGACACTACAATTTTATCCTACATAATGGTAAAGGAAGCAAGCTCTGAAGGATCCATTTTTAATACTAACGAATATTTCATTTCTACCTCTTGCACATGTTTATATGATAGTTTTCATATGTGCTGTGAAGATCCTAGTGTTGACCATTAAGTTCTTTGATCTGTGGACCAATATATTGATGCATATTTTCTAAACGGATAGTGGAAACATCAAGCTTATCCCTAGTGATTTATTGATATTTGTCTCCTAAAGTTAGAACCTAGGGCATGGAAATGACCAAGGGATTTAATTTCCAATACTTTTCTAGTGACCCCTTGTCCCTAGTGGAATATGTGTACCAAACTTGATGTTAATATAGTGTGCCACGCTTGCAAATATACTTTTGTTGATGATGGTTCTTCCTGAATATCTATCATGATGTTAAAAGTCTACATAGATCTTACAACAATTATGAGGTGCAACATACCTAGACCCCGAAAGAAACTTTATGGAGATGAATTTTGTTAACTTTTCCAAATTAAACATAACTATATAGGTTACTTTTGAGCTCATTGTTGTATTCTTCTCATCAAATGCTTCCCAATGATTACAATTTTGTCAAAATATTAGTTTCTGGAACAAAGTTATGACCCTTTGAAGAGCAATAAATTCATGTGTTTTTCTTTCTACCACATCAACATCTTTACACGATATATATTAGCATGGACTATGTTGAATTCATAGCCCACCATGTCATACTTGGCATGATCATCTATTCATCCTCATTCATAATGGGGTAGAATCCATTAATTATAGGCCTATGTATCCCTACTCCCATAACATATCACAACATGGAAAGACTACATTTGGCATCTACATAATTTTCGAGGTAGGACATATCACACCTCAACTTCCTTCCTATGTGGCACATAAATTAATTGTATTAGATCCAAATACTTTGTTACTTCTACATTATTGGCCTTATTAAATTAAAAATGTTTTCCCTACATGATGTGTTGTACCATTTTATTTTCTCATATGATGTGGCATGTCATTTTATTTTTCTTTTTTTTAATAGTGGAGTACCTTTTCTTCCTTGTGTCTACTGGTTCATAATAAATATTTTTTCATGTGATGTGTCATTGTCCTCCTATTCTTCCACCATCCTAAAAAACATTTATTTTCCATTTTTTCCACCCATACTATTTTCTTGATAAAAATGTATCATTCCAATATTATATGTTTTGTTGAAATTTCATTCAAAAGGACTATATTTCAATGTGATAAGGGAATATTTTCATCGCGCTGATATTCTCATTGATATTTCACCCCTCGTGATATCCTTTCTCACTGAGAATCTCTTTATTTCTCATCATTGTTTTTCTCTTTTCTTTCTTTTATCACTGAGAACTATCTACAATATCATCGATATTTCCCCTCCATTTTCTTTCTCACCTTACTTTTTTTTTAACCTATGACAATCTTTCATTTCTGGATTTACTTCCCCATGAAATTATTTCGTTTAATTTATTACACCCATATCATTTCCATCCTATGATAGCTTGCAACACTAGCTAAAATTTTCTTAATGAAATATGTTGTATCAGAGTATTATTTTTTTTTTCAATGAAATACAATTTATCATATCCTTCATTTTTATACAATGATACATGTTGTGATTCCTTGAATATTTTTCTTTCTCAAAATGAAATTGCATAAGTTTTCCAAGGTTTCAAAATATAGTCAAATTGCAGCCACCATTTTGTTTTTTTTCTGGTAAGTGCCAACTCTTGACTAAGATTTGCTAGTTGTCCATTGGTCTTCACTATTTTATCTAAATCCTTATAAGTTGGTTCTACAAAGATATTTCCAAGTAAAGGGTAAGGAGGATTTTCCCATTCCTATAGGACATGGTGAACAAGACTATTATACCAAAGTAAAATATTTTATATCTAAATACCAAAACATATGTAGCTTAAGTAAAAATTCAATATATAAGGCTCCTATAAACTAATGTAACCTATTATTATGCACTTTTAATATGCACATATATATGCATACAATTAAGACCTAATCATTATGTCATAAGAAACATTCAATGTACAGGCTTACAATCTCATTTTATTACCAAGGCATTCACAATATTATAACATAGAGGTTGATAGTCCAAGTACCCAACAACATAAGAAGAAAACTTCATTTGGTGTAAGATACGTAGAAGAGTGCATACTATCCATAACCCTCAATGCATATCAAATGATCAATCAAATAACCATATATGTGTATGTATATGTATACATATATATATACATACATATATATATATAACACATATATATTACATATATATATAGATATTATATAATATATATATATATATATATATATATATATATATATTATATATAATATATATAATATAATTGTATGTATGTATGTTATGTATGTATGTATGTATGTATGTATGTATGTATGTATGTATGTATGTATATATGTATGTATGTATGTATGTATGTATGTATGTATGTATGTATGTATGTATGTATGTATGTATGTATGTATGTATGTATGTATGTCATTTTTCACATTTGGTCAATAGGCCTACAAACTGGATCCATCAAGATCCATGAACACCTTGTCACCATCCATACACAAAACCCTAAGCATGACTCTCTCAAATCCATGAGTTTCTGACCTTCACTACTTCATTCAAGTGCTTTAAATGCCTAACACATGTTAACCCTTTTGGACCCTTTTTGAGTGGAAGGTTGCTCAATTCTGCACCTGCTCTGATCAAAGCGAGTTTTCCCTTGCTAGGGGTCCGTTGATTCTAGAAATTCAAGAAAAATAAAAATAATTCGGAAGCTTCCTCTTCCAGAAGCTTCCAGGATTCGCTACAACCATTTACCATGGGTAAGAAAATTGAATCCTATCTCCCCTAAATTGAAGTTTTCACCTCTTATCCCTTGAGCTCATCATCCCATCAAGAGTGGATCTCAAGCCTACATTGGTAAATGGAGAAAAATTCCTTAACTACCATCGTTTCATATATATTTACTATCATCCATAAGCTAGAGGTTGTCTTTTCAAGATTAATAATACCTTTATGTTGATGCTTTGATAATAAGAGAGATGACATTCCCATGCATTAGAGTGTCTTTTGAGGTGCACATTGTGGCGGAAGGAAAAGTCAGCTTGGGAGGTTCTCTACAAGATCAACTTCCACCTTTTTGTTGTAAACTTTCTCCCTTCCATTTTAGTACAAAGATTATATTGTTTTCCTACATGTATTATGTTATTTTTATATACATGTGTTTTAATGTTATGTTGATCCATTGAATAGAATAATTGGATAATGCTACATAGATGTCGTAGATATTTTCCTTGTATTTGTTTGTGTAGGTTTTAATTATAGCAATCAAAGATATAGTTGGTGCTAACAAGCCAAGAGGAGAGAAGATCTTGTGATGGATCACAAGTAAGCATATTTCGATTCTCCAAATCTTCTAAGGAAAAATTTATATTCTTTGAATTCTGTTGCTCTAGACCAGGCCACTACGTCTAGGGAAGATACTTTTGTCTGTAGTCATAGATTCCATATAACAAATTGGTGACTCCACTGGGGAATGATTCATTCCCTTAGTGGTTTCCTTCACTTTGTCCCTTTTCATACCTCTTGATAAGACCTCCATTGTCTCTCTAAGTTTGAATTTACCTAGGAATAACTTTGGTTGAGATGTATTTTATTTGTTGTGTTGGAAAATCCCTTTTCCCTAATCACCGCACCCTCTGGTCTACTAACAAAGCATTGTAGAGCACCCTGGTCTTCTATGTATTGTGTTGTAGAGAACTATATCCTCTTTGCACCTGTGTTGTCCCCTATTTCATGCGAAAAAAATACTTTTGATGTTTTCTCTATGATTGAATTGATTCCATTTGGTCCTCCTTATGTCCCTAAGTATGTTTAGTCCTCTTAGAAGCCTTCATCTTTTTTTCTTTAGGTTTCGAGTGCCTTTGATAAGAATTTGTTTGGGTTTTACTTTATTCTTGTCATTAGGTCAATAGAAAATTGATTGCTTGAAGGAATTGGTGTTTTAGTCATCATTCTAAAAAGTTTTTTTTTTATCAGTGACTAGGCAAATATCTTAGTTTTCATCTAAAAATTAAGGGGAATTGAAAAGAATAATCTTATGAATTATGAATTGCATCTAAGGTTTCGTGAGCAAAAATTGCAGTTAGAAATGGTTGCATTAGGGGAATTGCTTGACAAATATTTTTTGTTGCATCTTGTATGCTACATATTATTTGTTCTCTTCCCTCCCATATATAGATTTAATTGAAATTAAAAGTTTCATTTTATCATTCTAGTTTCCATTTTAGGATATTCATGTGAAATTTCTGGTGAAGCCTTGAAAACTGAAACTTAAATCAAGATAAACTTCAAAATTTACTGAATCAACACAGGAGCATTTGTAACATTCACAAAAACATTTTGAGTTTTAGGCTAGAGATGTGTTTCGATGTCTATAAACATAGGAGATGAAATTTTTTCCAGCGATGCATTTCGAGGGTGATATCTCATTCCACCACAAGGGCTTCACTCGGGGAGAAATACCATATACCACACCATGTGGGTTCATATTGGGGGATATATATTGAGGAAAAATTACATAATATATTGGGGGATATATAGGGGGTAAACGGTTTTTATATTGGTAGGTATAAAAGAATGAGTTCAAAGTTAATGAAAAAATATAAAGGGGTATAAAAAAATCTAATGAAAAAATGAATACCTACAATATCTAGTGAAAGTAGGGGATTTTTAAATTAGGAAGTTGTATTGGGTTCATATTGGTAGGGGTTAAATAACCTATCTTTTAGAGGTATTTTCCAATATGTAGTCATATTAGGGGTATTGTATAGTATGACATGAACACATGTGATATGTGAGAGGTTATGTTGTCACCTAGTACACCTTGTTCGAATTGTGCCAAATGATGTCAAATGCATGCAAAAGGGTAAAAAAGGAGAATAAATACCAGAGGCCAAAAGTTCGAGAAGAAGGCCAAAAACCAAAACTTAAGTTTCAAATACAATAGGGAAGCCTCAATCTAAACATGATCATTGATGTTCAGGAACTGATCACATCAAAGCCTGATACCAGGAAGGCTGGTAGGTAGGAATATTGGAGTTTAGGTTTTTAGAGGATTTAAAGCTTCAAAACTTAACCTTAATTCCTTTTTTGAAAGCTTCCAATGGGAGGGGCTTTGATTTAGGCTGGCACTTGGCCACAAAGAATTCAAAGGACAAAGGTCACAAGGCTAGGGGCTAAGCATTGAGAGCTTTGAGCCCATCAGAAGCATAGGTTCTTGTAACTCCCATTTTAATTCCTCTTTAAAAAGTTTCGATGAAGGTTGGCTTTTGATAAAGGCTAGCACATGGTCACGAAAGATCCATAGAACTCAGATACCAAGGAATATTTAGCACTAGATATCTTTGAGCCCATCAGAAGCCGAGGATATCATAACTTCAATATAAATCCCAATTTCAAAAGTTTGGTGCGAGGGGTTCTAAAATAGGCTGGCACATGGTCACAAGCATTCCAAAGGATCAATAGCATAGAACAAGGCAGCACCTTAGAGAATTTACCATCATAACATCAAACTTTCATAACCCCCAAAAAAATTCATCTTTTGAAAGGGACGAAATCTTGGAGGAAAGGAAAAATACACAAGAGACCTTTGAAAATCCAAAGACCGCAAGGACCTTTGTCTCTCCTCCAAAGGAGACACCTGGAAGTAGATAGTTGCTTGTGATGAGCTAAGAGGGAAGGTTATGTTAGCTGGACATGGCAGTGTGAAGGACACGTGGTAGTCAATTTCAACATTTTTTAGGGCTTAAGGGGACAAATATATGTGACATGTGTCACCACTCAAGAGGCACCACGTGGAAGTGATGACATCATCATGATTTCACTTCATAGGTCTGTATTTCAGAGGAAGAGGCCATCATAACTCTATTTTAATTAGAATTCAAAAATATTATGATGGAAGAAGCTCTGAAATCAAGTGGTACTTGGTCACGAAGACTCAAACGGAACGAGGGCATAGAGCTAGGGGTCGAGCACTGAGAGCTATGATCTCATTAGAAGTGGGAGCCATCCTAACTCTAATGTTACTTCTAAATTTGAAATCTTCCAATGAGAGGTGCTTCGAAATATACTAGCACTAGGTCATGGACGTCCAAAGGGATCAAGGGCATAGAGCTCGCCAAGGCACCTAAGGGCTAAGATAGAATTTTAGAGGATGGTGGCATCAGAACTCTTTTAATTCCTTTTTGAAAATACTCCTATGAAGATGGATTGGATATATGCTAAAAATTGGTCCCAAAAGATCCAAAGAACCAAGGGCACACAGTTGGAGTTGAGCACCAAGTGCTACATACGTTATCAGTGATATGAATATTAGAGCTCCTATGAAATTTATTTTGTAAAAAAGTTTCGATGAGAGGGGATTTCAATGTATCTATGGCATTCATATCATGGGCTAAAAGAACCAAGGGTGAAGTCAGAATTATAAAGGGAGATAATTCCCTGATAGAAGCCCAAAGCCTTAAGCGTCCAAGCACCAAGCCTACGATCACCACACTCAGTCACATGAAGGAAAAATAGAAAGGGGCTAAACAAAAGGAGCAGGGAGGCATCAGAATGCTAAAATTTTGTAATTGTTATTTTAAAAGAGTTATGATAGAGAGAGGATTTGATATCACATCCCCTCAGTGGTAAGTCTCTGGTCACAACACCTGGTCCTATGGGATACACATGAATAGGGCCAATGGAAAAGGAGCTTGGTGGTGTCAAAACTTTATGATTTCGAAAGTTTATTTCAAATGAACTTCCAAGGGGAGAAAGGATCCGATATTTCATCCCTTGTTCTTTAAGCCTTTGGTCACAAGAACAACCCCAATGGTTGAGAAGTGATAAAGGAGCTTAAGCAAGAGGAGCTTAGGGCAATCAAAGCTCTATGTTTTCATAACTATATTTTATAAGGTTTACGAGATATATTTGGTTTCGATAAGTATTTCCTAGAGTGTATGGAGATGGATGAGTCAAAAGCTATGTTACAAAGCACCACTAAGGCCACCAAAGTTAATCACTTCCAAGTCTAGAGCATGGGAAATTCAAGCAGTTAAGGGGGAAGGTGACAGGCATGTCGACTGGTAACTATGGAGAAAAAACGTGGCAGAGACATGGCATGATCAGAGGAATCGACACAGAGATATTTTGCTATGGCCATCATTCAATTTTTCCAATTTTTGTTATTTTGTAATTTCCAGATTTTAAAGAAAGTATCAAATCTTTTGTAATTACTTGCAGAACAAAATATCCTCACACCGAGACAAATGGTAGTTAGGAAGATGGAGCATGGTTAAGATATTTAGTAACTGTTGTTTTAAGCTTACCCTCTCCTTATGAAAAGAGGGAAAAAAAAAATCTTAGAAAGGTTCCCAAATTCTGTTTTTTGCAAGTTCTGAACTTTGTTTGTAGATATTTTGGTTATATTTGCTTGTTCAAGGGGTGCTCAGGATTATATCGATGTTAACTATGATGGACTGGTTATTTGGACTCTATCTTCAAATATTAATGAAGTCATTTAGTTGATTCCAATCGAATCAATGTGTAATGTGCTTTCCCTTTTATATACCATTTCATGTATGTTTTGCTTCCTTTGAAATTGTGTAATGAAGATTCTAGTTTCACTCTCACCTATGGTTGTATTTATGCGGCGAAGTAGAAAATAGTACCTATATAAATGACATATTTACTTGTGTTATTTTATAGGCTACAATACCTATGTGAGCACAAATTTACTACTTATTGTTTGGTGACAAAATGTGTCCATGAGGCATAGATCTCGAGACCTTAATTTGCGCCCCACTATTTCTGAATTTTCACCTCTTCATTCTTCGATACTTCTGTTTGAACGTTTTGCATAGGATTTTGTGCTTTATCCAACTCTCTACATTGAATTCCTTCCTTTGTTTCCTCCACTTCATATCTACTACAACGCCAATATTAAGTTGCATTTTGTTATGTGTCGGCCATTAGAATCAGGGCATTCCTCCTTGAGACGATCCATATCTAGCCATATATATACTCATATATATATATATATATATATATATATATAATTATATATATATATATATATAATATATAATATTTATAAATATATATATATAATATATATATATATATAGATATATATAATATGTATATATTATATATGTATATGTATGTATGTATGTATGTAGGTGTATGCTTGAGTCTACCTTAGTGAAGGTCTATTGAACCAAGCCTTGAATTATCTTACTTCAAATTATGTGACATATGGAGTGCAACGGAAAGCGTCAAAGAATCTTCTAAAGAACTTTGATGAGCTCCAGAAATGAGTAATTATATGGGATCATTTTACCTCTTAATTCGACTTAATCTACCATTCTCATTAGTTTATGGCATGTTTTTTATCATATTTATGCTAATAGAGTTAATTCGGTTAGTTATTATGCCAAAAAGTCTAATGTGTGCTTTATGCAGATTTTTGGTCAATTTTGAGACAATATCAAAGGGTTAATGAGCACTTGGTAGGAAAATTCGTGGAAGAACAAGGGACAGGATTTGTAGGAGGGTTTCCCCTTCATTTATGAGCCCTTACCTCAAATTCTCCATCAAAAACTCAGAGCACAAAGCCAAGGGACAACCAAGCAAGTCAAGTAGGACTGTTGTTATCTTCAGTTCCAGAAAGCGGAGTTCCTTGATTTTAGGAGGACTGTTCGAGGTCCCCATTTTTATAAATAAGAAGGCTTAGGGCCTTAGTTTTTTTAATTAGATTTTAGTCAGTAGTTTAGCTATTGAACAATCATTTTTTGCACTTTAATGCAGCTCTGCATTTTAGCTCATTTTCGAGCTCTTGCTGTAAACAGTTTTGTGACATGATTATTTTTTTAGTAATGGAGATAAATTTCACTTTGCACCAGCTTTGAGCTTCCTTAGGAGGCTGTAGCTCTTGGGGTTGGGCCCAATCCAAGTGCCAATACCTTCTTTTTGTACTTTTATGTGTTTTCCTTGCATTCATAGAATAATTTCTATTATTTAGGTTAAGTTCCTGCATTGTTACTTAGGTTGTTTTTGATGATTAAAATAAATTTTCATGCTTCAAGTTGATTTGATAGTTTGGTAACAGAAAAGATCTGCAAAAAGGCCAAGAAATCCTTGATATCATCTCTCCCTCCTTGGGACCATGAGTTGAGACCAAAGCATACTTGCTTCGACAGAAACACTGTTTTTGCCTTTCAATGCAATTGCTAGTGTTAGATTTTTAGTTGGAAAAGTTGATGCTAGTTGTACTTGCATGTTTAGATCTATTCTTGCTTAGTTTCCATAGTTATCTTGTATGATTTCCTGTCTATAAAATTATGTTCATCATGTTTCTGGTTTTTAGGTCAGATTAGGTCAAAATAGATAGATCTCTGGTTTTTCTAGTATTTGTTGAATCAATTTTGGAAAATAGTGTGTAGAGCACCCATAATACATCCGTGCCTATCCTTCATCAATTATACAACCTACTCCAACCCCTAATCCAATATTCCTTCCCTTCATTTGCCACACTTTTCCAATTTTCCCTAATTTCTACATTCTTGTGCAACATTGCTCCCTCCATCCTTGAACAAATCCAACCACCTTCATCACTCCTTTGCTTCATGTACCAGGTCCTAGACCCCTTCACATCCTTATCCATCCTCCATTTCCATTTTCCCACCATTTTTTCCACCATCAACCCTCTAAAATCCTCTTTCAGCTATTCCTGTAGAACATCGTGTAGAACCCCTACAAACTTCTTGTAGAAGTTCCTATGAGCAGTTTTTCGAGATCTGATCACTGTGAAACTCTTTGGAAAGGTGCTAGGGACTCCTTAGGCCCTATTCTCACCTTCCCAACCTCCTGCAAGTGCCCATTCCATTTCCTTTTGCCAACCAACCTATACACAATGAAAAACAATTAAAGCACATGCATAATAATTTTGCAAACTTACTCAAAAATACAAAAAGATGCTTTTTCCAAATTTTACTTCAGAAGTAGCTTAGTCACATGCATTTTACCTTTCCAAGGGTCAATGGCATCCATTTTAGCAACGTTCATCTCTTTTCTTGCACCAGCATGGTTAGTAAGGAAAACTAGGGTTTGCTAGGGTTTGCATTTCCTTTCATCTTTCCGCTTCTTTCTGCAAGTAGACTAGCCTCTTTTGAGTTAGCTTTCATCCATCACAATTAAAAGCTTCTTCTAAGAACTCATAGAAGTTGGCTTAAACTCCTAGCGAACTTGTGCGAGCTGATCAAGTGACAGCCTACGGTAAGAGCTAGTACTTGTGCATACAACACCATCACTTCCAAGTTTGTTACGAACAACCAGGTTGATAAAAGTAAAGAAGGGAGTCCCAGGAGCTGCAACATCATTGCTGCAATATTGGAGCTCACCATATTTTTGGTGCCATTACCGGGGAAGTTTCAGAGTATTTTTGATTGTTTCTTTTCTTCTATTTTCTACTGAAACCTTTTGCTAAGTAGTTTATTTAAGCAAGAGTAGAGTAGTTGTTTCATTTCCATTCTACAATTTCATTTATGCAAAAGTAGATTAGACATTTCCTGCTATCCTAGATTAGCATCTCAATTCTGCAAGCGTAGATTAGCATTTCAATTCTGCAATTTCAATTTTGTAAGC
The DNA here is from genome assembly GCA_000404065.3 of Pinus taeda. Classification (NCBI taxonomy): domain Eukaryota; kingdom Viridiplantae; phylum Streptophyta; class Pinopsida; order Pinales; family Pinaceae; genus Pinus; species Pinus taeda. The sequence continues at coordinate 106,423 of APFE030223566.1, read as the reverse complement.
GTAGATTAGCATTTCATTTTCGTAATTTCAATTCTGCAAACGTAGTTTAGCATTTCAATTCTGCAATTTTAATTCTACAAGTGTAGCTTAGCATTTCATTTATGCAATTTCATTTCAGCAGCATAGATTAGTCATTTTCTACTTTCATTTCAATTCTACATTTCCACTTCAGCAAGATAGATTTTAGTTAGTTACAGTTCAATCTATTTCAGTTTTGCAGGTACAAGCAAAAAAAAAACAAAAATCAACCAAAAAGATTTCCTTTCATGCCTCGTAGGAGGAGCGATAATTCAGAAAAATGTTTGCACAACACCCCCACTACTTCACACAACCAACCTTCTCTCTTCTTTAGTGACTGCAGTCAAGAATCACCCTTAGGTAATAGCTGGACATATTTGAAGAACTTATAGGGGAAGAAGAAGAAGAACAAAACGTTCCTCTGGAACCCATGGTTGAAAACAAAAATGTTGGGAGCAATACCTTTTCCTCCAACTCATCTCTTTATGTTAGAAAAGGTGAATGTGAAAATATGTTGGAAGATTTCAAGAGTGATATGAGGCAGTTTCTTGCCATGCAATTGGATATCTTGCAGATCTAAAGGAAGCAAGAGGAAGCCAAGAGGGCTTTTGCCATCTTTTGTCCCAGGTGCACTAGAAATCATCTTACGAATGAGTGTCCATTACACTCTATAGAAGTGTGTTTTATCTGTGAGAAAGACCATCCTATGAACCAGTGCCCTTCCTTACCCGAAATAAAAGCTACATATCATAGGGACAAAGGAGCCACTGAACCACTCTATTTCATGAACCAGAGGACGCCATATGGACCCAGACCTTACTAGCAGGGAATGCAAGGGACATTTTAGACGTATTACAACCCCTATCAAGGCACTTCCATGCCTTCTTGGGGTCCCCCTACTCATCCTTCCTGGTCTACACCTCTTTCTTGGTCCTTCACATCTCCATATTATGCCCAACCAACTACTCATCCATTTCACCCCTACGCTTAGCCACAACGTCAGTGGAATGCACCTCATCAGGGGTGGAGGCCCCAATACAACACTCCGCTCGCTCCTTTTCCTCCACCACCTGCTCAACCGCAACCATCACCTCCTGCTCCACCAAGGCAACCCCAAATGCCTACTCAACCGAATCCGCACCCAAATAATAGGCAGGCTCAACAAGCATATAGCGGGAAAGCGCCTGCATAACAAAACTCCATCCACATCCATCTCAAATATACACCCCCACTCAACTACCCATACCACCATTTCTAAACATGCACATTGGAGTATCTCAACCCAATTACAATGCTGAGGCACAACATTTCTAAAGAACTCCTTTTGAGCATGATATTCACCATAGCTCAGGAAGAGTATTGCAAGAAAGAGATTATATTGATATTATTGAAGGACCACATCCAACAGAAGAAGATGCAAAGGAGAAGAGCAAAGAATGATGGGCTACAATTGATAAAGAGAAGACAACAGAATTAGAGATCGAGAGAGCTCCCTCATGGTTACCATAAAATCCTCCATGTATTCAAGAGAAAAATCAGCAAAAAGAGGAATATGAAAAGGTCATGGTAGAAAGTGACACGAAGAATGATCCAGATCAACAAAAGGACCAAGGATATCAGGCTATATTGAGATATGGTTCTAGACGGTCACTAAGTTGCAGCAGTACTCTCTTCCTCAGCTATGTTTGATCCCTTCAAAGTCAAATCATTTGGTCTTTGAAATCTGGAAACCTGTCAAAGCATGCATTTCAAGCCTCCACACCATTTTGTCTCTAATCTTGATGTGCACATGGCTCCATTAGAAGTATTCTTATACTTGGAAATGATTTTGTTTTCCGAGCAGGGTAGGGTAGGAAAAAAAGAAAAAAATGAAAAAAATGAAAATAAGAGGAAAATAAAGATCTAAGTTGAAAACCTCCTCGGAGGCGCCTCAGATTGGCTCATTGATTGAAAACCTCCATGAGACGGTCAATGGGTTGGAAAGAAGAGAAAAGAAAAAGAGAATAAGATCCCTGGGTAAAAACCTCCCTTGGAGGTGCCCAGGGCAGACAATTAGGGTGAAAACCTCCTTGAGGCGCCCTAGTTGTTTTCAAAAAAAAAAGAGAAAAAAGAAAAATAAAATTCTAGTTGTATTGTAGGTTTGCCGAACTTCAGGAAGCAGCAGCAGGTGCCAAGAAAGCTCTGAAACCAATAACAGCACCTATTATACCATCCCTCACCCTTCTCCATCATTTTTGACATTCTTTCCATCTCATTGTGCTTCTTTTATGAAAATTGTGTTTTCTACAGGAGGATCCTGTAGAAATTACAGAGAGCTAGAAATGGACTTCAAAAGCAGTTTGAGGAACAGGGAAGCTTCATGAAGGGTTTATAAATCCTCCTGCAGTCTTCAAACCTCTCTTCCATCATTTCCATGCCTGCATCATACCCCAAGCTCATTTTTCTTACTGTAAAAAAAACTAGAGAATGCGCTGATACAAAAATACATAGAGCAGAAATTTGTTTTTCCCTAACTTGAGAACCGTGCATCCATTTAAAAAATTGTTACAAGGGGAGTTATATAGGGATGATGGAAACATGCCCAAGCAATTTCAGCCAATTCTAGTTCATGGTTTCCAGGAAATCAACCACCATGACCTTCAGCCGTTTTTGCATTTTCTCCATATCCGTGCATCCATTTAAAAACCTGTTTCATGGGGAGATGCATATGGGTGATAGTAACCTACCCAAGCAATTTCAGCCAATTCCAGTGCACGATTTTTGAGAAATTGACCTCTGTCACCTTTATCCATTTTCAATTCATCCATTGACCACAATTTTACTATGGGAGGTGCATAATGATGATAGAAACATCCTCAGAAAGTTTTAAGTCAATCTAGTCATCGTTTGCGAGCTATGGACAAAACAAGTCAATGTCTTGCAAAAATCTAGTATTAGTAGCATGAGGGTGCAAATCTGAAGGTTGGAATAGACTCCTACAGCTTGGATCCAGCCAGAGGATACCCACACAAGATAAATAGTCACACATCAGGCAACAAAAAGCACATAGCAGAAGGGATGCAGGCATATAACAAGCGAATATGATCATGCAGCAGCAAAAGAACTAAGCAGCAGGCACATTTTGACTTATAGGTAAGTGTCTAAACCAGTTCCTCTATTTGCATCTATACGATTTGAAACTTCATGCATGAATGAAACAGTTGGATTAAGCCAGAAAGGTGGCTAGTTAACTCGACACCCTCAGTTGGTTCGATTGCACTCATCTGGAGATCACACAGTACACATGTATAGTCAACTCATGAGAAATTTAAAAAACAGGCAGTGACAGATGTTTTGAACTCCAGCGCAATTGATGTCACATGATTAATAGGCAGAGAACATACAGTTTCATAATAACACTGCAGTGGGGATCAACGGTCCGATCTGACCACCTCATCACCTCAACATGAATCATGCCCATAGATAAAAAACAACACAGTTAAGACATTCACCACCCTATGTTCATTCTGCACACACGACATTCTCGACTAGAGTACGCATCTACCACTTCCAGAGTAGCTAACCAATCATCCTCCACTAGATTTTTGCCTATTTTTTGTAAATCTCTCACCTATCAGACTCTATAGGAAGCACAGTTTCATTCTATAGGAGCTGAGTGATTTCTACAGGAAGGGTTCTATAGGAAAGGCAGAGAACAGCTCTGCAGAAAGAAAACCTGGAATTTTCGTCGCATTTCAAGCACAAAACGAGGTAGGCTCAGGAAAACTTATGGGGATGACTTTTTTGTGCAAAGTGCTGAATTGAACATGACATTAGATTTAAAAATGAGAGTAAATGCCTGCCTGTGCATTGAGAAAAAAGTGATAGTCTGCCTGCATATTTCACTGAGTTTACTCAGTTTTTTCTCTGCATCCAAAATCTCCTCATCATTTTTTTTAAATTCTCCTATAAGGAAGATACATTCAGCAGAAGAGGCCAACCTGTGTGTGTGAAAAAAAAACTTGAATTTACATCTCTATCTATGTGCTGAGAAAAGAACCTGTGTCCTTATGCTCTGTTCTGTAAAGAAAAAAAAAAGAAAAAGAAAAAAATTTCATACACAGACAATCAAATTCTAGGTGATAGCAGTTTTAAAACAGGGGAATTATTTCTATTTCATATTGTAAGGAACACACGAGAAATTCCTTCTTGGGTTCGAAAAAAAACCGAATTCAACTATCCTCTATTTCAGTGATTGACTATTTTTTTTCCCACCTGAGCATTTTCTTTTTTGGTTAAAACACAAACTCGACACCATGCTAGGAGGATTCATGAAGAAAGAACCCTTAAACTCTAGCAAATTGTATGAGCACCCTAAGGTGGTGGATCTTTTCACCAGGGAAAATTGGATATCCTTCTTTGAAAAAATTTAGGGTTATGATGAGGAGGTGACTGAAGAGTTTTTGATGTCCCTGAGTTTGTTTTAGGGGTTTGACCCTAGAACTTGTTATCACTGAAAAAATTTCAAAGAAAAAGGGGAAAGGTTAATTGATCATAGACATCTTCATGTTGATCTTGGTCATGTTCATGTAATAGACATTTGATACAATTCTTAGTTTGAGCAAACAAGCCCATGGTGAGCAGAGATCAAAAATCTTCATCAAATTCAAGCAAGGCAGTTCCTCAATTAAGCAAGGCATTTTCTTCCAGGTTGATTTATCTAAAGTGATTTCAAAGGAGAAAATTTCCAAATAAAAGAAGATATCACAAGAGCTGAAATAGGACTTAGCCCTGGGGCTAAGGAAATATCGTCACCAATGCACAAGAATGACGGAAATAAGACAGTTAGCAGTCAAGAAGAGAGACAGAGCTTTGAGGAGGATAAGGAGAAGTTGAAACTTGCCAAGTGTGAAATTGCCAGACTTGAGAAAAGGACAAGAAGGCATGCAACTGAAAAGGTCAACTTCAACAAAATGAAGGCTGAGTGGGAACATGAGAAAAATTCCAAACCTCAAGCAGTGAGTAGAAAAGCTCAATATTTCACTTAGACCGCCCCTGCTATTAAGGAGGCAAGATACATTAGATGGATTAATAATAGGCTCAGATCTAACATCAAAGTGATGAAGAGGCAAATTAAAGACTTGGAGATTCAGCTGAGTAAACATGAAGGGCATCCTTAGCTAAAATAAACCACACAGTAAGTGAGAAGTCTTAATACAATTTTGATGTGGAACTTACCTTTTTGTTTTTGTATGGATGATGTTAGTTTTGTATGGCCTATTATCATATGGTGAATCCATTCAAAAATCCCAAGAAAGACAATTAAAAAAAAAAAAAACTATGTGTTTTTGACTCACACAACAGTGTCGTAGCGCGCTACGAAATTGCTGAAGGTGACAATTTTGTTTTTTGAGGATCTACCTTGAAAGAAAAAGAGGATTATTTTGAAAGGGATGTTGCTGCAGAGGTGTAATAAGATCATTTGAGAAGGTTTGAGCCCTAATCAGAAAGTAAATTCAAGAAATGAAGACATATACACATATCAAACCTTGTGCTACGAAATCACTGAAGCAGCTTTTTTTAGGAGAAAAACTATTTTAAGTAGTCAACTTCAAGGAGGTCTCTAGAGCAACTGAAAGTATATTTTAGAAAATTTAAACAGGGCTTTATTCCCAGCATACTGAAATAGAAAAAACGCTTTCATTTTCTTCAAATTCATTATTATCTAGGAGAAATGAATGACCAAACTTGTGCTACGAAACTGCTATAGGTGCAGTTTTTCTCAAACATATTTCTCCTGTTTTTCAAAGACACATTTTGGGTGGTAGAAAAGGTATTTCAAAAAACCAAGAGAGGTTTTTGTTCAAAATGGATTGGTTCACAAAAGTCTTCTTCAATTTTTCGAAATACAATTTTTATGAGAAGATACAAGCTCTGTCCCGACACCTATTTTTCAGCCAGAACAGAGCAAGGAACAGTCTCCTAGTTTCTAGGAAAAGTAAAAGGATGAGTGATCAAGGGCCAGCTGGAGGGTTATGAGCACCATCAAATTCGAATTCAAGGAGTTATAGGTGTCAAAAGGATTGTTTAATTCCTAGATAAGGTTGTTTTAGTCATAATGAGGAGTTACACTCCTAATTGTTTTAGGTCTTTAGAATTTCCAGCTAACAGTCAGTTACATTTAATAGTTAGTTTTGAGTGTCAATAGGTGTCAGGTAAGGTGGAATTTGAATTCTCCTCATAGTTGAGGAGGAATATCAGTTATGTAAATAACTCTATATATAGGATGAAAAGCAATGTACCAAGGGTTGAATATTTTTTAGAGAAACTCTCATATTGTGCTTTGTGTAATACTATGTTTTCAGTAATATAGTACTTGGCTTTGCTTCTCAGGAATCAGAAGGAATTCAATGTTTAGAATGTCTTGTATTGTCCTCCTCTCATTATCTATAGTGGTATGAATGTGTGATTACTTAGAAATCATTAATTGTGCTCTAAATTTCATCATACATTTATAAACTCTGTGGTCCTATATTTTTCTGATAAGTTCTCCATATGTTGAATTCTTATGCCTTGACTTCTATGTAAAGCTAACATTATTGTCAGTACTGAAGCATATTTGACTCCATAAGCCTAATGGATGTTTAATAATCATGTTCAACCTTTCACTTGTTTCATAGAGTTGGCCATCTATCCATATCCATTATCAATATCATTAATCCTTTGAGAGAGCCCTCTCAGGTTGAGGAGGCTAAGCCTCAGCCAAAAGTAGGTTTGAAAGAGTTACACAAGGCCTTCCTAATCAGCAGCCTATCAGGCCAAGGTTTTGTGATAACAGAACTTACCCCTGATTTCATCAGTAGAATTACCAGTTTACCAATGGGGTCCCCCTGGAACAAAGAGGAGAAGTCATTAGGACAAGTGGCTAAGAAAACATTTTTTCTGCCTGAGGAGCATCTTGTAGAAGATAAAAATGAGGTCAAGAGGACATGCTTGTCTCCTCTTTGGAGTGAAGTTAGTTATCAAATAATGAAGTATACCACATTTGAAGGGAGGTTTAGCATCAATTATAGTTATCATTTCAGGCTGTTACATGAATTGAGGTATGGGATGGACTTGCCTCCAGCTAGAAAACTGAGCATCCCATATTTCCTCCTTCAGTCTTTAATTGAATGTAGTACCAAGGTAAATGCAGGAGTCCTAGATCAGTTAGCCCACCATGGACTCATCAAACTATTGGTGGAATATGCTTTACACACCTATATTGTCCCCATAACTTGGGAAATCTTCAGAAATATGTCCACGGATGATAAAATCAGAACTTTGGCTAAGAACATCAACCCATCTAGCAGTGATGAGGGGGAGAAAACTGAAGAAATTTAGAAGAAAATTGATGAGGGAGCATAGGACATTCAAGTAGAGGGAAAAACATAGGAAGAAAAGAAGGAAAAAGAGGAATTTGACAAGACCGTTGAGCATAAGACAAAAAAGGAGGCAACAACAAAAATAGAGAAGGAAGAAAGGAAAAATGTTGGGAAGAAAAAGGCCAAGAAAGCCCAAAATAAAACTGCCACAACCAAGTCAGGGACCTAGCAAGAGAAAGAAAAGACACACCCTGAGATATCAGTGACACAAGCAAAAATAGTGGGCATAGAGATTTTTACAGGAAGTGAAGGGAAATAGTAGCAGAAAGAAACATCCCCTGAAATCTTGACAAGGGAGGCAGCAATTGTGCTTGCTGTATTAAGCACACCTACAAAACAAAAAGGAAAAAGAAAAAGGCAAACTTCCATGTATTTTAAGGCCAGGAAAAGCACAAGAATTCAAACAAGAAGAATAGGAGGAGCATTTTAAGGACATGGACAAGAAGGAAGAATTTTATGGCACAATTGAGCAGACCGCTTCAGAAGCCTGGGATGATAGGGAGGCCACCAGGGCCATCAACGATGACGAGATGAATTAGTTGCTCAGAGGATGAGCAAGACTTTCAGTAGGGAGGTGATGATGAGCCCCGGAAATGGGTAATTATATGGGCTCATTTTACCTCTTAAGTTGACTTAATCTACCATTCTCATTAATTTATTGCATGTTTTTTTATCATATTTATGCTAATAGAGTGAATTGGGTTAGTCATTATGCCAAAAAGTTTAATGTGTGCTTTATGTAGATTTTTGATTAATTTTGAGACCAAATCAAAGGTTTAATGAGCACTTGGGTAGCCAAATTTGTGGATGAACAAAGGAAAGAATTTGTAGGAGGGTGTCCCCTTCATTTATGAGCCCTTAACTCCACTTTTCCATCAAAAAGTTGGAGAACAAAGCCAAGGGACAACCAAGAAAATCAAGTAGGACTGTTGTTATCTTCAGTGCTAGGAAGTTGAGTTCCTTGATTTTAGGACTGTTGGAGGTCCCCATTTGTATAAATAAAAAGGCTTAGGAACTTAGTTTCCTTAGCTAGATTTTGGTCAGTAGTTTAGCTATTGAACAATTGCTTTTTCACTTTAGTGTAGCTCTTCATTTCAGCTCATTTTCAAACTCTTGCTGTAAACAGTTTTGTGACATCATTAATTTTTGAGTAATGGAGATAAATTTCACTTTGCATCAGCTCTGAGCTTTCTTAGGAGGCTACAGCTCTTGGGGTTAGACCCAACCAAAGTGACAGTACCTCCTTTGTGTACTTTTATGTGTTTTCCTTGCATTCATAAAATAATTTCTATTATTTAGGTTAAGATCTTACTTTGTTGATTAGGTTGTTTTTTATTATTAAAATAGCTTTTCATGCTTGAGGTTGATTTGACAGTTTGGTAGCAGAAAAGATCTACAAAAATGCCATCAAGAAATCCTTGATCTCATCTCTCCCTCCTTGGGACCATGAGCTGAGACCAAGGCATACTTGCTGCCACAAAAACATTGTTTTTGCCTTTCAATGTAATTGCTAGTGTTAGATTTTTAGGTGGAAAAGTTGATACCAGTTGTACTTGCATGTTAAGATCTATTCTTTCTTAGTTTCCATAGTTATCTTGCATGATTTCCTATCTATAAACTTATATTCATCATGTTTGTGGTTTTTAGGTCAGATTAGGTCAAAATAGATAGATCTTTGGTTTTTCTAGTCTTTGTTCGACCAGTTTTGGAAAATAGTGTGAAGAGCACCTATAATACATCCTTGCTTATCCTTCCTCTATCATACAACCTACTCCAACCCCTAATCCAAGATTTCTTCCCTTCATTTGCCACACTTTTCAAATTTGCCCTAATTTCCACATTCTTGTGCAGCATTGCTTTCTCCATCCTTGCACAAATCCAACCACCTTCATCACTCCTTAGCTTCATGTACCAGGTCCTATACCCCTTCACATTCTCATCCATCCTTTAATTCGACTTTCCCACTATTTTTTCCACCGTCAACCCTCTAAAATCCTCTTTCAGTTGTTCCTGTAGAACTTCCTGTAGAGCTTCATGTAGAACTCCTGTGAACTTCTTGTAGAAGTTCACATGAGAATTTTTTCGAGATCTAATAGCTGTGAAACTCTCTAGAAGGGTGCTAGGGACCCCTTAGGTCCTCTTCTCACCTTCCCAACCTCCTGCAAGTGCCCACTCCATTTCCTTTCGCCAACCAACCTCTGCACAATGAAAAATAGTTAAAGCACATGCATAATAATTTTGCAAACTTACTCAAATGTACAAAAAAATTATTTTCCAGATTTTACTTCAGAAGTAGCTTAATCAGAAGAAGTTTACCTTTCCAAGAGCCAATGACATTCATTTTAGCAACTTTCATCTCTTTTCTTGCACCAGTAGGTTTAGTCAGGAAAACTAGTGTTTGCTAGGGTTTGCATTTCCTTTCAGCTTTCCGCTTCATTCTGCAAGTAGACTATCCTCTTTTGAGTTAGCTTTCCTACATCAAAGTTAAAAGCTTCTTCTAAGAACTCATAGAAGTTGGCTTAAGCTCCTAGCGAACTTGTGCTAGCTGATCAAGTGACAGCCTACGACAAGAGCTAGTACTTGTGCATATAGCATCGTTGCTTCCAAGTTTGTTACGAACAATCGGGTTGATAAAAGTAAAGAATGGAGTCCCAGGAGTTGCAGCATCATTGTTGCAATACTAGAACTCACCACATTTTTGGTGCCATTTCCGGGGAAGCGTCAGAGTATTTGTAATTGTTGCTTTTCTTCTATTTTCTACTGTAACCTTTTGCTAAGTATTTTATTTCAGCAAGAGTAGAGTAGTTGTTTCATTTCCATTCTGCAATTTCATTTCCGCAAAAGTAGATTAGACATTTAGTGCTATCCTAGATTAGCATCTCAATTCTGCAAGCGTAGATTAGCATTTCAATTCTACAATTTCAATTCTGCAAGCGTAGATTAGAATTTCATTTTCGCAATTTCAATTCTGCAAACGTAGTTTAGCATTTCAATTCTGCAATTTTAATTCTGCAAGTGTAGCTTAGCATTTCATTTCTGCAATTTCATTTCAGCAACATAGATTACTCATTTCCTTCTTTCATTTCAATTCTGCATTTTCATTTTAGCAAGATAGATTTTAGTTAGTCACAGTTCAATCTATATCAGTTTTGTAGGTATAAGCAAAAAAAAAAAAACAAAAATCAACCAAAAATATTTCCTTTCATGCCTCGTAGGGGTAGAGATAATTCAGAAAAATGTTTGCACAACACCCCCACTGCTTCACACAACCAACCTTCTCTCTTCTTCGGTGGCTGCAGTTAAGAAACACCCTTAGGTAACAGCTAGACATATTTGAAGAACCTATAGGGGAGGAGGAAGAACAAGAAAACATTCCTCTGGAGCACATGGCTGAAAACAAAAATGTTGGAAGCAATACATTTTTTTCCAACTCATCCCTTTATGTTAGAAAATGTGAATGTGAAAATATGTTGGAAGATTTGAAGAGCGATATGAGGCAGTTTCTTGCCATGCAATTGGATACATTGCAGATCCAAAGGAAGCAAGAGGAAGCCGAGAGGGATTTGGCCATGTTTTGTCCCAGGTTCACTAGAAAGCATCCTAGGAATGAATATCCATTGCACTCTATAGAAGTGTGTTTTGTTTGTGAAAAAGACCATCCTATGAACCAGTGCCCTTCCTTACCCAGAATCAAAGCTGCATATCAGAGGGACAATAGAGCCACTGAACCACTCTATTTCATGAACCAAAGGAGGCCATATAGATCCAGACCTTACTAGCAGGAAATGCAAGGGACATTTCAGACCTATTACAGCCCCTATCAAGGCACTTCCTTGCCTTCTTGGGGTTCCCCTACTCATCCTTCCTGGTCTAAACCTCCTTCTTGGTCCTTCACATCTCCATATTATGCCCAACCAACTACTCATCCATTTCACCCCTCCGCTCAGCCACAGCCTCAGTGGAATGCACCTCATCACGGGTGGAGGCCCCAATACAACACTCCTCCCACTGTTTTTCCTCCACCACCTGCTCAACCACAACCATCGCCTCTTCCTCCACTAAGGCAGCCCCAAATGCCTGCTCAACCGAACCCGCACCCAAATAACAGGCAGGCTCAACAAGTGTATAGCGGGAAACCACCTGCACAATACAACTCCATTGACATCCATCCCAAATATACACCCCCACTAAACTACCCGTACCGCCATTTCCAAACCCACACATTGGAGTAGCTCAACCCAATTACAGTGTTGAGGCACAACATTTCTAAACAAATCCTTTTGAGCTCAATGATATTCACCATAGCTCAGGAAGAGTATTGCAAGAAAAAAATTATATTGATATCATTGGAGGACGGAATCCGGCAGAAGAAGATGCAAAAGAGAAGAGCAAAGAATGATGGGATACACTTGATAAAGAGAAGACAACAGAATCAGAGATGAAGAGAGCTCCCTCATGGTTACCATCAAATCCTCCACGTATTCAAGAGAAAAATCAACAAAATGAGGAAGATGAGAAGGTCATGGTAGAAGGTGACACGAAGAATGATCCATATCAGCAAAAGGACCAAGGATATCAAGCTATATTGAGATATGGTTCCAGACGATCACTAAGTTGTAGCAGTACTCTCTTCCTCAGCTATGTTTGATCCCTTCAAAGTCAAATCATTTGGTCTTTGAAATCTGGATACCAGTCAAAGCATGCATTTCAAGCCTCCACATCATTGTCTCTAATCTCGATGTGCACATGGCTCCATTGAAAGTATTCTTATACTTGAAAATGATTTTGTTTTTCGAGTAGGGTAGGGTAGGAAAAAAAAGAAAAAAAAAATGAAATAAATGAAAATAAGAGGGAAATAAAAATCTAAGTTGAAAACCTCCTCGGAGGCGATTCAGATTGGCTCATTGATTGAAAACCTCCTTGAGATGGTCAATGGGTTGGAAAGAAGAGAAAAGAAAAAGAGAATAAGATCCCTTGGTAAAAACCTCCCTTGGAAGTGCCTAGGGTAGGCAATTAGGGTGAAAACCTCCTTGAGGCGCCTTAGTTTTTTTCGAAAAAAAAGAGAAAAAAGAGAAAAATTGAATTTCTAGTTGAATTGCAGGTTTACAGAACTTTAGGAAGTAGCAGTGGGTGCCAAGAAAGTTTAGAAACCAATAAAATCACCTATTCTACCATCCCTCACCCTTCTCCATCATTTTTAACATTCTTTCCACCTCATTGTGCTTCTTTTATGAAAACTATATTTTCTACAGGAGGATTCTGTAGAAATTACAGAGAGCTGTAAAATGGACTTCAAAAGTAGTTTGAGGAACAGGGAAGCTTCATGAAGAGTTCATAAATCCTCTTGTAGTCTTCAAACCCCTCTTCCATCATTTCCATGCCTTCATCGTACCCCAAGCTCATTTTTCTTACTGTCTAAAAAACTAGAGAATGCTCTGATACAAAAATACATAGAGCAGAAATTTGTTTTTTCCCTAACTTGAAAACTATGCATCCATTTTAAAAAATGTTAAAAGGAGTGTTGTATAGGGATGATGGCAACATGCCCAAGAAATTTCATTCAATTCCAGTGCATGGTTTCCCAGAAATCAGCCTACATGACCTCCATCCATTTAAAAGCCTGTTTCATGGGGAGATGCATATGGGTGATAGTAACCTGCCCAAGCAATTTCAGCCAATTCCAGTACACAATTTTCGAGAAATTTACCTCTATCACCTTCAACCATTTTCAATTATTCTCGAAATATGTTCATCCATTGACCACAATTTTCCTATGGGAGGTGCATAATGATGATAGAACTATGCTCAGAAAGTTTTAGGTCAATCTAGTCAACGTTTGGGAGCTATGGACAAAACAAGTCACTGTCCTGCAAAAGTCTAGAATTAGTAGCATGAGGGTGCAAATCTGAAAGTTGGAATAGACTCCTGCAGCTTGGATCCAGCCAGAGGATACCTACACAAGAGAAATAGTCACACATCAGACAACAAAAATCACATAGCAGAAGGGATACAGGCATGTAGCAAGTGAATACGATCATGCAACAGCAAAAGAACTAAGCAGCAGACACATTTTGACGTAGGTAAGTGTCTAAACCAGTTCCTCTATTTGCATCTATATTATTTGAATATTCATGCATGAATGAAATGGTTGGATTAAGCCAAAAAGGTGGTCAGTTAACTCGACACCCTCAGCTGGTTCAATTGCACTCATCCAGAGATCACACAGCACACGAGTATAGTCAACTCACGAGAAATTTAAAAAACAGGGAGTGACAGATGTTTTGAGCTCCAGCGCAATTGATGTCACATGATTAACAGGCAGAGAACATACAATTTCATAATAACACTATAGTGGGGATCAACGGTTCGGTCTGGCTGCCCCATCACCTCACCACGAATCATGCCCATAGATAAAAAATAGTGCAGTTAAGACATTCACCACTGTGTGTTCATTCTGCACTCACGACGTTCTGGACTGGAGTATGCATCTACCACTTCCAGCGCAACTACCAGTCATCTTCCGCTATATTTTTGCCTATTTTTTGTAAATATCCCACCTATCAGACTCTACAGGAAGCACAATTTCATTCTACAGGAGCCGGGTTTCTACAGGAAGCGTTCTATAGGAAAGGCAGAGAATAGCTATGTAGAAAGAAAACCTGGAATTTTCATCGAATTTCAAGATCAAAATGAGGTAGGCTCCAGAAAACTTCTCTGTGCATGATTTTTTTGTGCAAGGTGGTGAATTGAACACGACATTAGATTGAAAAACGAGAGTAAAAGTCTGCCTATGCACTGAGAAAAACGTGAAAGTATGCCTGCATATTTCATTGAGTTTAACTAGTTTTTTCTCTGCATCCAAAATCTCCTCATCATTCTTTTAAATTATCCTATCAGGAAGATACATTCAGTAGTAGAGGCCAGCCTGTGTGTGTGAAAAAAACCTGAATTTACATCTCTATGTATGTGCTGAGAAAAGAACCTATATCCTTATGCTCTGTTCTGTAAAGAAAAAAAAGAAAAGAAAAAAAATTCATAAACAAACAGTCAAATTCTAGATGACAGCAGTTTTAAAACAGGGGAATTATTTCTATTTGATATTGTAAGGAACACACGAGAAATTCCTTCCTGGGTTGGAAAAAAACTGAATTCATCTATCCTCTATTTCAGTGATTGACTGTTTTTTTCCCACCTGAGCATTTTCTTTTCTAGTTAAAACACAAACTCAACACCATGCTAGGAGGATTCATGAGGAAAGAACCCTTAAACTCTAGCAAATTGTATGAGCACCTCGAGGTGGTGGATCTTTTCACCAGGGCAAATTGGATATCCTTCTTTGACAAAATTTATGGTTATGATGAGGAGGTGACTGAAGAGTTTTCGATGTCCCTGAGAACACATTTGAAGACACATGCCACAGTTAGTTTTAGGGGTTTAACCCTAGAACTTACTCCTGCTTTCATCAGTAGAATTACCAGTTTACCATTGGGATTCCCCTGGAGCAAAGAGGAGAAATCATTGGGACAAGTGGCTAAGAAAACATTTTTTCTTCCTAAGGAGCATCCTGTAGAAGACAAAAATGAGGTCAGGAGGACAAGCTTGCCTCCTTTCTGGAGTGAAGTCAGTTATCAAATAATGAAGTATATCACATGTGAAGGGAGGTTTAACATCATTTATGGTTATCATTTCAGGCTGTTACATGAATTAAGGTATGGGATGGGCTTGCCTCCAGCTAGAAAACTGAGCATCCCATATTTCCTCCTTCGGTCTTTAATTGAATGTGGTACCAAGGTAAATGAAGGAGTCCCATATCAGTTAGCCCACCATGGACTCATCAAATTGTTGGTGGAATATGCTTTACACACCTATATTGTCCCCATAGCTTGGGAAATCTTCATAAATATGTCCATGCATGATAAAATCAGAACTTTGGCTAAGAACATCAGCCCATCCAGCAGTGATGAGGGGTAGCAAACTGAAGAAATTGAGAAGAACATTGATGAGGAAGTATAAGACATTCAAGCAGAGAGAAAAACATAGGAAGAATAGAAGGAAAAAGAGGAATTTAACAAGACCGCTGAGCATAAGACAGAAAAGGAGACAACATCGAAAACAGAGAAGGGAAAAAGGAAAAATGTTGGGAAGAAAAAGGCCAAGAAAGCCCAAAATAAGACTACCACAACCAAGGCAGGGACCAAACAAGAGAAAGGGAAGACACACCCTGAGATATCAGTGGCACAAGCAAAGACAGTGGGCATAGAGATTTTTATAGGAAGTGAAGGGAAAGAGTAGTAGAAAGAAACATCCTTTGAAATCTTGGCAAGGGAGGTAGTAGTTGTGCTTGTTGCATTAAGCACACCTACAAAAGAAAAAGGAAAAAGAAAAAGGCAAACTTCCATGTATTTTAAGGCCAGGAAAAGCACAAGAATTCAAACAAGTAGAATAGGAAGAGCATTTTAAGGACATGGACAAGAAGGAAGAATTTCATGGTACACATGAGCAGACCACTTCAGAATCCTGAGATGATAGGGAGGCCACCAGGGCCATCAACGATGAGGAGATGGATTAGTTGCTCAAAGGATGAGCAACACTTTCACTAGGGAGGTGATGATGAGCCCTAGAAATGGGTAATTATATGGGCTCATTTTACCTCTAAATTCGACTTAATCCACCATTATCATTAGTTTATTGCATGTTTTTTATCATATTTATGCTAGTAGAGTGAATTGGGTTAGTCATTATGCCAAAAAATTTAATGTGTGCTTTATGTAGATTTTTGGTTAATTTTGAGAGAAAATCAAAGGTTTAATTAGCACTTAGCAGCCAAATTTGTGGAAGAACAAACGGGAGGATTTGTAGGAGGGTGTCCCCTTCATTTATGAGCCCTTACTTTTAATTCTCCATCAAAAACTCGAAGTACAAAGCCAAGGGACAGCCAAGTAAATCAAGTAGGACTACTGTTATCTTCAGTTCTAGGAAGTCGAGTTCCTTGATTTTAGGAGGACTGTTGGAGGTCCCCATTTGTACAAATAAGAAGGCTTAGGGACTTAGTCTTTTTAGTTACATTTTAGTCAGTAGTTTAGATATTGAACAGTTGTTTTTTGTACTTTAGTGCAGCTCTGCATTTCAGCTCATTTTCGAGCTCTTGCTGTAAACAGTTTTGTGACATCATTATTTTTGGGTAATGGAGATAAATTTTGCTTTGCACCAGCTTTGAGCTTTCTTAGGAGGTTGCAGCTCTTGGGTTTGGGTCCAAAAAAAGTGCCAATACCTCCTTTATGTACTTTTATGTGTTTTCCTTGCATTCATAAAATGATTTCAGTTATTTAGGTTAAGATCTTGCTTTGTTGATTAGGTTGTTTTTGATGATTAAAATAGATTTTCATGCTTCAGGTTGATTTGATAGTTTGGTAGCAGAAAATATCTACAAAAAGGCTATCAAACAATCCTTGATCTCATCTCTCCCTCCTTGGGACCATGAGCTGAGACCAAGGCATACTTGCTGCCACAAAAACACTGTTTTTTGCCTTTCAATGCAATTGCTAGTGTTAGATTTTTAGGTGGAATAGTTGATACCAGTTGTACTTGCATGTTTAGATCTATTCTTTCTTAGTTTCCATAGTTATCTTTCATGATTTCCTATCTATAAACTTATGTTCATCATGTTTGTCGTTTTTAGGTCAGATTAGGTCAAAATAGATAGATATCTGGTTTTTCAAGTCTTTGTTCGATCAGTTTTGGAAAATAGTGTGCAGAGCACCTGTAATGCATCCCTTCTTATCCTTCCTCCATCATACAACTTGTTCCAACCCCTAATCCAAGATTTCTTCCCTACATTTTCCACACTTTTCCAATTTTCCCTAATTTCTACATTCTTGTGCCACGTTGCTCCCTCCATCCTTGAACAAATCCAACCACCTTCATCACTCCTTAGCTTCATGTACTAGGTCCTATACCCCTTCACATCCTTATCCATCCTTTAATTCCACTTTCCCACTATTTTTTCCACCATCAACCCTCTAAAATCCTCTTTCGGATGTTCCTGTAGAACTTCATGTAGAACATCTTGTAGAACCCCTATGGACTTCTTGTAAAAGTTCACGTGAGCATTTTTTCAAGATCTGATCATTGTGAAACTCTTTGGAAGGGTGCTAGGGACCACTTAGGTCATCTTCTCACCTTCCCAACCTCCTGCAAGCACCCACTCCATTTCCTTTCGCCAACCAACCTCTGCACAGTAAAAAGCAGTTAAATCACATCCATAATAATTTTGCAAACTTACTCAAAAATACAAAAAGATGCTTTTTCCATATTTTACTTCAAAATTAGCTTAGTCACAAGCAGTTTACCTTTCCAGGAGCCAATGGCATTCATTTTAGCAACTTTCATCTCTTTTCTTGCACCAGTAGGTTTAGTGAGGATAATTAGGGTTTGCTAGGGTTTGCATTTCCTTTCAACTTTCCGCTTCATTCTGCAAGTAGACTATCCTCTTTTGAGTTAGCTTTCATACATCATAGTTAAAAGCTTCTTCTAAGAACTCATAGAAGTTGGCTTAAGCTCCTAGCAAACTTGTGCTAGCTGATCAAGTAACGGCCTGCGGTAAGAGCTAGTACTTGTGCATACATCATCGTCGCTTATAAGTTTTTTACGAACAACCAGGTTGATAAAATTAAAGAAGGGAGTCCCAAGAGTTGCAGCATCATTGCTGCAATATTCGAGCTCACCAAACTCCTCTAGGATACCCTAGGCACTGACCATTTCCTTCAACTTGGGGGTTGTCTCTAGGAGGCTTCTACATCTTTTGAATCATTTTGTGATGGGAGATAGATAAAGTTACGACATATTCTAGCACCATTTTAGGGAATAAAATAATAATATTTGTCCATAGTTACGACAATTTTTACATTCCTTCTGTCGAGTGAACAAGGGAAGTGTGGTTTGAAGATCTATCACCCTGACGACTCCACTATTTGAATCTTAGTTTAAACATCCTGGCTTTCCAGAGACCTCATACTCGCTCAATATTATCCAACAGAAAACTCCTCCTTTATTTAATCCTGAGAAAATAATATCACAAAGGATTTGGAAAGCGGGGGCCCCTATTTCTCCAAATTCCACAAGATATTTCTAGAAATATCATCAAACAATTATTAAAAAGGTCAGATAAAATACTTTGAGTTTTCCTCCAAAGTCTTGTAATATCCCGAGGAATATTGTTTATTATTGGGATCATTTTATTCTAGAGTAAAAAATGAAGAAGCTTATGCCATTTCACCCCCTTTCTCATTTCATCCCTCCCTTGGGGCTAAACAAGTTAAATACATCCTCATAAATAGTTCCAGGTAGAGTGCGAATAGTTTCCCAACCGAGATTGAGTCAGTTGTGACTCAAATACCCTCTCAGCAAGGACCTGTGATAAATTTCCTACCACCTCCTTTTCTCAATATGTATGTCCCAAGTTTTCTCATAAACAAATATGCCTCACTGGACTTACCGCAACCCTTTAATGGTATGCCACAAGAATATCTCAAACTCTTGCCAACATTCATAGGGGAATATGACATTCAGCACAGAGGCATGTGGAAACTTTCTATGCATTTGCAGAATTATCAATGTAGAACACCTAGATGTAGTGTTAAGACATTTTGTCAACTCTCTTGATGGGGAAGCCATGAAATGACTTAAATGTGTACCAAATGCTTCAATTAATGCTTGGGAGTAGATGGAGAATTATTTCATGCAAAAATGGGGTGAGAAAAGAGACCATGGGTATATACTCACTGAATTTAATGTTATGAAGAAGAAACATAATGAAGATGTGTCAAAATTCATAAAGAGGTTTAAAAAATTGTATAATAGTCTCCATGATGAAATTAAACCTCCACATGCAGCTGGAAAAGTAGTATTTGTTGGGGATTTTGAACCAGAATTTGGTTTCATACTTTGAGAAAGGAAGTCTCGTACTCTGGACTAGATTCAAATATATGCCTTAGAGGTTGAAGAAAAATCTACCCCTGCTGGGAAGTCGAGAGGCATAATTGATCATGGAGAGAGAAGGAAAGGAAAACATGAAGCCAATTTCTCAATCCAGGGAAAGGAAACCCAAGAGTAGAAACTTGAGGAACTAAATAAATTGATAAGAAACATGTCAAATAAGCTCATGAAGTTGAAGCTAGAAAACAACAATCCTCACCAACAAAATCCACAAGCCTCTACCCAAGGGTTCAATCCCCAGTATAGGATACCTCCCTTGCAAATTTTGTAGAAGGAGAGAAAAGAACAACAAGACCACATTTAGTCCCCATTATACCTAGAGGATGATCCAGAAGAACAAATATAAGAAACTAGTGAGGTTCAATAAAATCTATTCTCTTAATTTTTAGATGAGGAATATGACGTTGAAATACATTAGAAATGAAGGGATGATTTAGATGCCCCACTAGATGATGGTGAGATTGATTATTACTGTAGGAAGTTTGTAGACTTCATGCAAGCACAATTGCATAGGAAATATGATCTCATATTTTCCAGAAAGAGATCTAGAATGTTGGACCAACATGAAGAGCCCTCTCTCTAAAATTCTCTTAAATCAGTAGAAAAGGAAAAGAAGCCTTTAGACTCAATATTACCTAAAAGGGAGTCCTTAGATACAATATGTCATAATTATGTAGCCTGTAAAGTATAAAAATCACCCTCACCTCCCAAACCAATTTGTTATAAGGAAAATGAGATCGCTAAGGCTTTCATAGCTTAGAACAATTTTTATGTCTTTAATTCCAAAACTAACTTGAGAAGGTCAAAATATTTGTCCCGCTGACTGAATTGTTAAAACAACTAACTTGTAAAGCTCAGGTTTCTCAAGTTATTTTTCCATCCACCACACCCCCCTGCATGATAGTGTGAAACTACAAGAAGAAAGGCCTATGGTTGTATTTGGACCCCCGTTGAAGAACAAGACCCTTCCACCACCCCTTTTTATGTTACATTTGTAGTACATGACATTCTTCTACATAACTGCATGTTAGGCTCAGGTGCTTCTCATAACCTGATGCATTTATCTCTCATGGAAAAATTTGGACTGCAAATAACTAGACCATATAAAGACCTCTATTCCTTTGACTTCAAAAGGGTATAGTGTCTAGGTATGAATAAATATTTGGTGGTGAATTTGGCTTAGATTCCTATAAAAAGTGTAGTGATGGATATTGTAGTGGTTGACACACCTGTAAGGTTTGGTATGCTCTTAGAAAGTTCATCGGGGTCCAATATTGGAGGGTCCATTAAACTAGATTTGACTTATGCTACCATCCTTGTATTCGATGGAGAAGAAATATGATTGTATAGAGAATCAAGGTTTGTTAAAGTAGTTACAAGAGATTACTATTTGAATAACACTCCTGTGTATGGTAAATAAAGAGAGTTTTCTTTCTTACTATTAGAGAAAGATAACGTGATCTTGGAAGAGACACATGTGCAACCTTCCATCCAACTAGATCAATAGTTGCTAGATTGTGATAAGGTGTGTACACTATACTTTGGCAGTGCTTATTCTAAAGAAGGAAATGGGGTAGGTGTGCTGCTCATATCTCCATAAGGTATTTTTATCACTCTCTCTTTTAAATTTGAATTTTAGGAAATCAGTAATGTTGATGAGTATGAAGATTCTCTTGGGCATACAAGCTCCAAAAAATATGAACATTGAGTGCTTGAATGTGTTTGGAGATTTGGAGCTCATAGTAAAAAAATAAAAAATGAGTGTCAAACCAAGAATCTGAGATTGAAGGCTTACCATAATGAGGTTTGGGATCTGATTGATAATTGTTTCTTAGCCTTAAACATTCAATTCTTCCCCAGAGAAAGAAATAAACTGGCTGACTCCTTGGCCATATCTGTTAGCAATTTTAAACCACCTGAAAATCTACTTTTTGGGTATGAGGTTGAAGTGAGATATAGGCTCTAAGTGCTGGATAATTCAGACATTGGCATGTGTTAGAAGATTAGGAGTAGATCAAATGCTTAATGGAATTTGTTAGGGAATTCTCAAATTCAAGAATTGACCAAGGAGAAGAGAAGATGATAGATGAGTAGCAGGCAGGTTGGGTAGAAACCATTGTGGGGAACAATATTTTATAGCTGAAGTGTAACACTATTCCCTGGGATTTGGTTCCCCTTAAAATATTTTTTAACTCAAACAATGTGCCTACCAAACCAATTGAACAAGAATTTGAAGAAGAGGCAGAGGATTGCAACATTAGATCAGGAAAAGATCCCCGAATAACCAAGCTTGCAAAAGGAATTACCCACAAGTACAAGAAAATGTATCTAAACCTTTTTAGAGAGTATAGGGATGTGTTTTCTTGGTCATATCATGATTTAAAAATGTTTGATACTAATATTATTCAAAATAATATTCCTTTGAAGAATGGGGAGAAACCATACATGCATAATATTATACAAATCAACCCTCCGTTACTCCCATCCATTGAGAAGGAATTGAGGAAACTACTTTAGGCCAAGATCATTGTACCCCTGATATATTTAGATTGGGTGGTGAATATGGTTCCTATTATGAAAAAGAATGGAGAGATAAGGTTGTGTATGGATTCCAGGAATATCAATAAAGCCTCATTAAAAGACAATTACCCGTAGCCTAAAATGGATTACATCTTCGAGAATGTAGTAGGGTCAGCTCATATGTCTATGATGGATGTGTTTTCGAGCTACAATCAGGTGGTATTGCATCTTGAAGATCAAAAGAAAATTGCATTCACAACACCCTGGGGGACCTTCATGTATGCCAAAATGCCATTTGGTCTCATAAATGCAGGAGCCACTTTTCAAAGAGAAATGGATATAACATTTGTGAGAGAGCATGAGAAATTTGTAGTAATTTATCTATATGAAATTATTATCTTCTCTAAAACATATGAGGAACACATTGAACACTTACAAATCACTTTTGAGAAATGAAAAAAGTATACCTTATCCAAAATCTTAAAAAATATAATTTTCCCTAAGTGAGGGAAATCTATTAGGGGACATAATAGCTAAAGAAAGGGTGAAGATTGATCCTGAGAGGGTGGAAGATATAAACAAGATTCCCCTACCAAGGAATAAGAAATAAGTTCATGTTTTCTTGGGAAGTATTAACTTTGTGAGGAGATCCCTTCCTAATTATGCTGAGATAATTAAAGAAATTATGGGGATGTTTCAGAAGGATAGGGAGGTAAAATGGACTGGAGAAGCTCTAGAGTCATTTTCTAAAATCAAAAGGGACTTTGTATTAGTTAGCCTTGACTACCTAAAAACATTTTTCATTTTCTGTTTTGCTTCTCCTCATACAACAGCTATTGTCTTATTGCAGAAAAACATTGAAGAATATGAGCAACCAATAGCATTTTTTAGCCAAGTGCCACATGATGCTAAGTTAAATTATAAAATTTTGAAGAAGTAGGCCTATGCTTTGATCAAGGATCTAAATACCTTTAGGATATATATCCTGTAATCATTCATAACCTCTTATTTTCCTACAACATGTTTGAAAGACATTCTGGTGCAAGGGGATAGTGACAGAAAAGGGGTAAATGGATTGCTAAAATACAAGAATATGTCCTGGAGATCAAACCCACAATGTTGATCAATGGTAAAGGATTAGCTAAAATATTATCCAAATCAAACTGCCAAGCCTTGGGTATAAATTTGCTGATAGAGGAGGAAGAAAACTGAAGAGAACAGGAGTAGATCAAGGTCAAGCTCACAACGTAGGAAATCAAAACGAAGTACCTCATGTCTCACTAGTATAAAAACGTAATACACTGTTTACTTTTTCTGAGTTGTCTAGTCAATTTTGATAAATTTAAATACAAAGCCTTAAGGCTACAAGCCCAAAATTTTTCCATTTCAAATGGCCAATTGTATTGGAAAGTCTCAGTGGGGATTTTTCTTTTATGCCTAGTTAAAGAAGAGATCCATAACGTGATAGGTAAGTTCCATAACTATGTGTGTGGGGGAAATTATAGTTGGAGAGCAACAACCCATAAAATTCTCAAAGTGGATTTCCTTTGGCCCAAGTTGTTTGGTGAGGTACATGCATATGTTTGGTCCTATGAGAAGTGTCAAATGTTTTTTGAAAGGAAGAAATTAACACCTCTGCATTTAATCCCTATTTTGGTTAAAGAGCCTTTCATACAGTGGGGTTTACAGTTCATTGAGGAAATACACCCGCCCTTCATTGGTAAGCACAAATGAATCCTTATGGACATCGATTACTTCACTAAGTGGTTGGAAGAAGTCCTAGATAGAAATGTAACCAATGTTGTGGTTATCAAATTCATGGAGGAGAATATCCTTGTAAGGATTGGTTGACCAAAAAAAATTATCATTGATAAAGCTCAAGTTTTTAAATATGCCAATTTTCTGAGTGTTTTCTAGAAGTAAAACATCATTTTGGGTCACTCCACAAGATACTATCCATAGGGGAATGGATTGGCTAAATAATCAAATAAAACTTTGGTAAGTATTCTTAAGAAGACAATATCAGAAAATTAGAAAAACCGGGACTCACAATTGAATTTTTCTTTGTGGGAAAATAATATTACTACTAAGAGATTAATTGGAAAATCTCCTTTTGAATTAGTGTATGGGAAAGCTGAAATTTTACCCATACAACTGTCAATTCTTGTGGCCAAAATTCTACATGATGTTGATGAAGAGCCGAATTCTTTGACCATGAGAATCCATTAGCTGGTAGAACTTCAAGAAGTCAGGGGGGTGGTGACCTAGAATCTGATTTAGTATCTGGAAAAGATGAGGGCCCTGTTTGACATAAAGGCAATAGAAAAAACCTTATAGTAGGGGATTTGGTGCTCAGGTGGGATTTTAGACGTTAAGATATAGGAAAACATGGAAAATTAGATCCTTTATGCTTTAGACCTTTTAAGGTTGTTGAGGGAAGCTCTCTACTCGTTGATAAATAAAGATGTACACTAAAACATAGGAGCATTTAAAAGCTCCCTTTGTAGAAAATCTGACAAATTGATCATGCATAGCCTCTACAATAAACTGACTGTAATTAAAAATAATTTGTTGCTCACTAGTGGTGAAAATTGATAAGAAGCTAGCCATGGCCTCATCAACGCACTGGTCAAAGTGATAACTAATAATGTAAGAAATGATGGAGATATTCTACTTAGTTCCCTCAGGGAACATGGAATATGAATATGGAGGATTACTTTTCGGTAATTGGGCATCTTCAGGTAGAATAATTTCAAATATCTTGGCTCTCTCAGGAAAACTTAACTTATTGTAGAGCTCTATCAGAGAGTCTATTGACAAAGGCTTAGCTGACTCTAGGAAAGTTACCAGGAGCATTTGAGTGTTGGCTTCAGCTATGATACTGATCAAACTTCACCATTGCGACTTATGATAGCTCTATAAGAGGGGACATAATTCAATTGGCGCCAAGAAACAAAATCAGGGAAGAACTATGTGCGTGGGAACATAAACTGAGGTAGGGTAGACTACCACATATTAATTTCATCACTTTGGTGAAGGAATTTTTGATTTAATGAACTGTGAAGTTATCAACTGTGAAGTTCAAACAAGTAAAATTCACAATTGCTTTCAACAATTTTATACTGCAAGTCTAAAAAGGGTACATGATCTAAGTCTATAGGTGGGGCCAGCATAGCGTTCTCTTTTGTCTTCCTTCCCTTTTCCTTAGGGAATTTCATTTTCAGTGGCTTGATGAATTGTTGAAATGAGGAGAGGTCACGAAGTACATGGAATAGGAAAAATATGGAAAGATTTTGAACTAGGTCCTTGATGATAGTCTAAAATAGTAATGGTTGGGCAAATCAAACGTCTGCTATGTGGCTTAAGAATCTATAATGGGTTATTGATTAGACCACATGGTGAAGGAAAGGAATTTTACATTTTCCGATCGCTATATAGAGTAATTTCACAATTACCATTAATCCTGTTACCGTTAGTGGGAGCGGATCCATTGCACAGGAGCGGAAGGTAGTTAATACTGTAACGACTTGCTGACATGGTGAGAGGGGCACCAAGAGGCAACATAGGAATGGGAGGAAGTAAGTCATTAGAATGCATTTTAATGGTCAGGAGTAGTTACGAGAGTGGTTTCCATGAGGGTGAGGTGGCGGAGAGCGCATGGAGGTGTTGGTCGGATAAATCGATATTGCGGACAAGGCCAATCTCCCTAGTATTAGAAGATAGTCTAGCAACAAACAAACAAACAAATCTATCTTTCTCTAGACATATGTGATTTATAAATGAATGTTATAAAGGTGTTAAGACCCTACCTTAGATCCAACGCTTGTTCGTACTAGCCATCCTCCAGTCACCTGAAAGAGTTATCTTTAAAGACCTGTAATCACAAACAAGCAAACATTAAATAGCACCTGTAGAGAAAATATCATATCATATGGTGATCAAGGAATCGATAAAATAAACCATGAATCAAAAGCTTATTGAGAAAAACAAACTTATTTGTAGTAACTTTGAAGTAGAATAACCTTACAACATTTTCAACCTTGATGTTGAACAAGCTCTTCCCAGGGTCTGAAACAGGAATTTCCTTTAATTTGAGAAGCCTTGCACTCTTCCAAATGAGATCTTAGAGTTATGTAATCTCTCCTCATAAAAACTCAACTAAAGAAGACTAAGTTCCAACAACATTTCACCTCAAAAATATTCAGCTTCTAACCTCCTCAGTAACCAGCCCAATGCTTCATTTTATAGTGCAAAGGAGGAGGTTATAGGTCCACCTATGAAGGGATAAAATCCTCCTTCAGAGGGATAAGCTCCTCACATCAAGAGGTTAGCTCCTTAAGGTATGGTATGCATGAACCCTAAGAGAGCGAACTTGCCACCTCAAGATTCCTTCCAGAAGCTTCTAGAAATGACTCAAAGTGCGTTTTCCATAATATACTTGCACCTTTTTAACTTTTACAGGGGTCCGCAACCATAACATAGAGACAGAGTAGTCAGGTGCAGAGGAGACATGACCATTAGGTGTGGGTCTGTAGGTAATGCAAAGAGAAAGTGTGGAACCAGAGTCTTAGAGACTTTTGAGGGCTTTCTCTTATCTTAAAAGCTTGATATTAGGAACTAAGGCTTAATACTTGCAAAGGAGGAAGTATGAGTGGTAATGGACTCACACAGATTGCAGAATGTCAAGGTGACAATTTTTAGTGCAACAGATTGCCCCCTAAAGTGTGAAGTCTGTAATAGATGAAGATATAGTTTATCATTTATGAAGAGTGAAGTACTTTATCATTTCAAAGATCATCTTTTGAACACCCCAGTCAAAACCTGTAAAAAAATTCAATGAAAAATATATATATGTACACATATCATCACTGAGGTAGGCATTCCCATACTCAGATCAAAAGTGACTAGAAAACTGACTAAACTATTCTAGTACATGAATGATTTTGTAGTTCATCAAGAGTATAGACATGTGTAGACACAGTATGGGCGCAACCATCTGTTTATGAATATTCCACTATATAATGAATCATAGAATTCCTCACAGCCTGGATGGTAGAAACTAGATCTAGGGTCTTAATTCTGCTTCCCAAACTAGTACGATTCTATCCATGTGAATGAATGTGTCAAAGTCGAACATGGTAGAAACCACTTGATTACCAGTCAATGATGTGAACTATTAACAAGTGTGAGATAAACCACTAGTAATATCAATGGCTCTCAAAGTACTCAGTACAATCCATGAAATGTGAATAAATGAGCTAAAGTCAAACATGTCATATAATCATTCGATTGAAGGTCAATGATGCAACCTATCGTTGAAGGTGAGAAACCTACCATTAGGGCATGCAGATTTCAAGGTATTGATGACTTCTAGATCATCTTTCTAGATAATGAGTTGAAGTCGATAGAAAGCGATCTGTCGTAGGTAAACCCACAACATGAAATCATAGATCAAGTTTTGAAGAAATATATTGCAAGGACTAACTCAAGGATGGTCAAAATGGATGACAGATATTTTCCAGATGAATGGTTTCTTTGAATATATCTCTTGAACACATAACGACACTGTAGATGGTTTGGTGACAATTGACCCAAAGCTAATTCCTAGAAATCGGCTGAAGACTTTCAATATGGTTTGATCAACTATTAGGCAAAGGATTTCCCAACCCAGGTGAACAAAAAGTGTCGTATTCAAGAGTGGTTAAGAACGTTTTACAAAACAAAGTGTAACAAATAGGTTCATTTTTCTCTTTTTTCCCCCACCATTTCTAGAAAGTAGCTCTTTATTTTTGACAAGCTTGAGGAGGATAACATTTGCTTATTTATAAGCTCATCCTTCGGATGAGTCCAACTTAGTTTAAATTTCGAACCCTAAGAAGGAGTGGTTTGTTCTTTTTTAAAATTGAACAGGTCCCTTACTGTTAAATTTTAACGGGTCCAGTATAGGAAAAACTTGGTGTTTTTCAATTTTAGGGAGTCAGAAGAAAATCTTAAGAAAACTCCATGGGGGTCCTTTTTCGTAAATTTGTGTCCCTCGAGCTCGAAAAAGTATAAAATAATACTCGAGAAAACTACTTGACCATTACGATCAAGGAGTACTTTTCATAATTAGTGGCTCTGATCCGAAAAAGTAAGAAAGTAATCAAAGACACATCGTTTCATAACTAGTATCGAACTCGAAACGACAAAGTACAATAATCTTTTCATGTTTATACGGTCAGAAAAGAGCTGAAAGAAGACTCATCCTAGAGAAACGAGTGGTATAAAGGGTAGTAATTGGTTTCGGAAATGGTGGAACTACTCAAAACATGTAATTGTTAATAGGTTGGCTAATAAAACCACTCATTGCTGCAGTCCCTCAGGAAAGGAAAAACAACCAAGTGAAAGCATATGATCAGCCAAAGAGATGGTGGCAATGGAATAAAAAAAACCAAGGCTCATCTAGCAGAATTTAGCAGAAAGAAAAGACAATCACAAGATGTAAAACGAGTATGGGTTCATTTTTACACAAGCTTGAACCATGGAAAACTCTGCTTGGATTCAGTTTCATGTTTATGCAAGCTTGAAACGAAAAACTATGCTTGTAATTAGTTCGCATGCCCCCAGCATAATGACTCAAATCGAGGTACATGCCCCCCAAGCTTCATTGTATTCAACGAGGTGGATGTAATGAAAGTTCATTTCGAGATCTTAATGAAAGACTAAATTTAGAAAGGGAGTTGTTTCATTTTTTAATGAGGTTGACACAGGAAAAGAACTTACCCTCAAGAACCTTGTTTCATTTTGTAAACGAGCTTGACACAAGAAAAGGAACTATGCTCCATGACCCTTGATTCATATTTTAATGAGCTTGACACAAGACAAGGAACTATGCTCCATGACCCTTGATTCATTTTTTAATGAGATTGACACAAGAACAAACTATCCTCGAGACTCGTTTCATTTCTTAAATGAGCTTGACAGAAGACAAAGAACTATGCTCTAGTCATCTCGTTTCATTTTTTAATGAGGTTGACATAGGAACAAAACTATCGTTGACACACCCGGTTTCATTTTTTAACGAGGTTGACACAAGAACAAATGATCCTCGACACACATGGTTTCATTTTTTAATGAGGTTGACATAGGAGCAAACTATCCTCAACACAGCCAGTTTAATTTTTTAACGAGGTTGACATAAGAAAAAACTATCCTTGACACACCCGGTTTCATTTTTAATGAGGTTGACACAGGAACAAACTATCCTTGACACACCCGGTTTCATTTTTTAACGAGGTTGACACAGGAACAAAATATCCTCGACACACCCAGTTTCATTTTTTAACGAGGTTGACACAGGAACAAACTATCCTTGAGATTGGTCAGGAATCAGAAAATGACTATACAACTTGATATGCAATTTCAAAGGGACTCAAAGGCATCACACTATCAAATGAATCCACCTCAGAATTAGAAGGTACGATTCGAGGATCATTAAAAATAATAGTATTCGATGAAATCATATGAATATTTGTAATAGAAGGTGATATGTTAGGAGGAGGGAAGGAAAAAGTTCCCAGTAAACCAAAATATTTAATCAAACCTATGCCAACATCCTTGTAAGGGACAGTTATCTTACCAATGTGCTGAACACTATCTGTAGAGGCTGGGTCGGATGATAAATAAGTCAGCTAGTCTATCGTAATGATATTTCCGTTATGTGGAAACCTTCTAAGCCAAAGGAAAGATGAAACAATAGCAGTCATAGCATAAGACCAACTGCGACCAAGTAGAAAGTTGTAATCTAGAGGGGCATCAACCACTTCCACATCTAGATTTACAGTTTTGCCTTCAATCCCTATAGGTAAATCTTCCAAAATACCAAAAGGATGGAACCCTCGGCCATCAAAAGCCTTTAGAATTGTCGGAGACTAATTGAGCGTAGGAGAACACGATCTCCAACACTGGATCGACATAATACACGTAGAAGCCCCTTCATCAATCACAGTCCAAAAGCAAGGTCTGTTTTTGACTAAAACTGGAATTTGGAGATCCTAAATATCGATAGCTTCTATAGCAAACAATAGTAATTTATGTTGTGTTAGGCATGATTGCAGCACTTCCAAAGTTGACATTGCTGAAGGGGAAATAGCTAAGTCTTCAACAATGCTATAATTCTGAGCAGCTTTCCCATGTGGATTATTTCCAAAATATACCTTTAGCAGGTGGTTTGATTACTAAGTTAGGGTTGGGTTTTTCGATCTGTAGTGGACCAAAACCAGGAGGAGGTGAAGTTGATGTGTTTGAATTAGGAGATTTTGCTTCTTTACCATCAACAGGATTTTTACTACCATAATATTGCGTTTGTGTTGCAATCTTGACATGAGACATCATCATAATGGGTTCTTCTGAGGTATTTGAGGAAGAAGCAACCAGCTTACTATCTTGAGTAGGAAAAGGATCCTTCAAGACAACAGGCGTTTGAGAACCTTTAACGAATTTCGAAAACTCTGCTCGATGTGGGCATTTTTTGGTAAAATGATCCTCGTCGCAAATGAAACAAGGATAGCGAGGTTTTTGTTTTTTGTCAGCAGATTGATTTTTATCTATTTTATCTTTT
This sequence comes from Pinus taeda, assembly GCA_000404065.3. Taxonomy (NCBI): domain Eukaryota; kingdom Viridiplantae; phylum Streptophyta; class Pinopsida; order Pinales; family Pinaceae; genus Pinus; species Pinus taeda. The sequence goes on along the minus strand of APFE030223566.1, from coordinate 75,889 downwards.
GAATTTTTTTTTTTCTTTCTTCCCCTTCTCTTTACTACCAGATTTGGTCGTAGATGGATCTATGACATGGACGTCAGCAGAAACTTCAACGGAAGAATCTCCTTTCAGGGAATAAGTTAAAGTTATGGTAGGAGAAGAATTCTTTGAATATTTCTTCTTACTTTTAGTACTAACTGAACCAATCATACTATCAACGGCATGAGACCTTGAAGGAGTTGTAGTTGTCTGATAGTGTTTTGGAAGATCAGGGTTTTTTCATGTAAAGTACCTGACTGCGTATAGATGAGGTCAAGGTATTGAGCCCGAGCAATGACTTGCTCTTTAGTGACAACTCCTCCCTTAGCTAGATCTTTATTGATTTTAGGTAACAATGATTTAATGAAACATTCTGCTAAAATTTGATCCGGAATGAAAACTTTCACTAAACGCCTTCTACGTCACCATTCATGAATATGATCAAAAATATATGTGGACATGGATTTTTTTAGTGAAGTTAATAGTTCCGTGCCATTGTCTTATTTGATGGGCAACTGAAAATGAGTTAAGAAAGAAGTGGCTAACTTATTGAAATTATTAAAAGGGGCTCGGGGTAACTCAATGTACCATTTGGTGGCAAGTCCAATAAGAGTTCGTTGAAAAAGACACAATCGAATTTAATCATCAATGATTGAATTAGATGCACACCAGAGGTGATAAGTCATAACATGATTTGAAGGATCCTCACCTGACTTACCCTCGAATTTCGGGATATAACTGAGCAACTTATTAGGCATTGGCGGCCAATATAGAAGATATAAAATCAGATCGTTCATAAGGCATGAAAAATCAAGTAAATCCAAAGTTGCATAAATGGTAATTGACGATTAGGGTCGCGAAAACCTTGAGTAATGAGACCAGCTCCACGATGAGGATATCCAGGATAACCTGGAATCAGATTTGCATTAGGAATGTTATAACCTCCTAGAAAAGTAGGATTAACTGGACCAAACTAAGGTTGTTGAGGCTGTTGATAAGTATAGACAGGATACGGTTGATATTGATAAATTGGATTTTGTACAGTAGGACCGAATTGATACTGTCCCTGGTACATTTGACTTATGGCAATTGTACTTGGACCAGCTTGTCTTGCAGGAATCTGGACCGAAGTCTGAACTGTAGGTTCTAACTGTGGTACAAAGACTTGATGAGTTTGCACTGATGCAGGGATAGTAGAAACCGGAGCTACATATACTCCAGAAACAGGTGTGGTAGGTTGAACAAAAGTTGTAGCAATTTGAGGCAAAGTCTAAGGTGAGCTAGGCCTAGGCTATTGAACTAAACCAAGTGCAGGTGTTTTAACAGTAGGTTAGACATATTTTTGGGTTGGACCAGAAACCAAAGGTTGTCCAGGTTGATTAGATAACTTCACATTAGGTTGCAAAGTCTGTTGAGTTTGAGACGGATCCCACACCATATTCATTCTGGGACCCATAAAAGGTTGTGCATATGGAGGACCATAACTTGGTTGAACGTAGGCCTGATAATTAGGTGGTACATTTCCAGCTCCTTGTAAAAATGATTGACCAGAAGGTGGTTGAAAACCTTGAATTGGGTACTGACCTTGACGTTGATAACCCTAAGGCACGTACCGAATCTGGGGTTGATAAGCATCCTGAGGAGTATACTGGGGTTGACCTTGGAGTATGTACTGTCCTTGAGGTTGCCCCCCAAGTAGTAACTGACTACCTTGAAGTTTCCCCCCAAGTTGTAACTGACTAACTTTAGCTTACCCCCCAAACAATAACTAACTACCTTGAGGTTGTCCCCCAGGAGGTAACTGACTACCTTGGGGTTAAGGATTTGGAATACTACCAGACATCATAAGGATTTGTTTTGTGTTCAATGCTTGAGTTCCATTACTACCAAGTGATAACTGATGTTCAGTCGGTCAAGAAGTTACTCCTGAAAAAGTACCAGAGAGTGATTGGTACCTCGAAGGAATAGAAGGACCGCCATATAAAAATGTTTCCAGTGATTGGGAAAACATAGATGATCATTTTGACATGATCGATGAAGGATAATAACCTTTGGGTGTAGGATGAAAATAATCACACACAAACAAAGAAAATTTCAATAAAAGCACCTAAAGTCTCTAAAGAAACAAACAGTTGATTACACGCCTAAAAATCTAAGAGTTCAAACCACACACAAACAGTAACTTCCCATACTAAAAACACTAGTTGGTGATGAAATCCAACTTTGTCAAAATTTAATACAGAAAGGACGGTTGGAACATTTACCTCGACAACCTGTTTAATGAAAGAGGCTGGCACAAGTTTCTTCACAAAACCATCTCAAGTGAAGAAAACGCCCCAGAGAGTCCAAGTGAGTCTGGTCGACGTCTACACTAGGTACAATGAGATCCTTCCTTCACCGTCACCTTAGGAAATAATCTTAAGTTTATGGACACTAAGGTTACCAACAACAAAAAATACAACTGGGGGGATAGTCTACGATCTGATCTATGCGCAAGGGTAGAGTAAAAAAGTTTAATCCCCTTGAAGGCTCCTTGACATGGTCAATCCGAGTTTTACCAAGAAGTGACCACAAGGTCTTCAACAATGGTTAATCCGAGGTTTATCTTTTATAATACACACAAATCTTCTATCTTTCCCAATGAAACAGAATTGATTGTCTCAAAGGTTCAGACATGATCTCATGATTGACTCCTTTTAGAGAAGCTTCCTAGAATGTATCAATTACAATTGGATTTATTTCCTACCGCAAGATGTATCTACTTGTTTGTTTTAACTACCTTGGAGAGTTAATTACTTCCTACTCCAAGATACTAGCCTAAGCTATATTGGTGATAAGAGCCCTAGAAATAAAAAATATTACTAGATCGGTTTTAATTAAGCGTTGCTTTCATGGGTTGTTCTTTAAGTCAATAGGTATGGAAATGAAACTTTGATGGTGTGAAGACTTGACTCCAAAAACACTAGAAATGCACCTAAATTGATAAGAAATTCATTTCTCTTTCAATGAAATTCTAGCTAAAAGAAAGAGTTTGAGAATGTAATTCTTTAAGTAACAATTCTGTCTTTCAACAGGGAAATGGAAATATTTTTTTTTTGTCTTTACAATAAGAACTCAAAATGAGACAAATAATTAATGCTCACAATAAATCCCTTCGCCTTTTCAAAACTTGAAACTAAAAAAAACAATTTGCTTCAAAAGAGATCTACAAGTGCTAGAAAAACACTCAAAACTACAAAAACTAATTTTGAGATCTAAAAACTTTTAAAAATCTAATTGAATAAAAGTTTCAATTCTTTTTTAGGACGTTTTACTTAGTTATTTAGTAAACTAAGGATTCATTTGTTCAGAACAACAAATGAATAAAAAAAACATCCAGATATGTTTTCTTTTCTAAAAATGAGATTCAAAACTTATAACAAAGCTTGTTCAAAGATTTGCAAGGAGAAAACTAAATCTATTTCTCACAAAGGACATATTTTGCAACCAAGTCAGACTCATCAAGAAGATGAAAATACTTGATGCAAGGCTCTACCCTGCAAACCCAGAATGTTTAATCTCTGTGCACATAAGCGTGCATCTTAGTTTTTTTTTCCAAACCAAAACTTCAGTAGTTGGAAATTTCACACAATACCATGTGCATGCGGAAGTTTATCTTTCATGAATTGAAACTTATCAAAATATTAGACTCAAACACCATTCAATAAAAGCTTGATTTTTTTTATGCACTTTTTTATCAGTTAACATTTAAATCGAAATTATCATTCTGGAAACCATAACCATCATAGATTTAACACTTCAGCTACTGTGCATGGTTTCGGCTCACAATGCAACTGGCTCACACATTAAACTTACCTTCTTGACACATTCAGCTCTGCGTTCCTTACACATTTACCTTTTCCCAATTCAGTTCATAACACATTCAGTTCTTGTTTAGAACTCTGTGTTATTTCTGCATTACGTTTCAACATCTCCATGATAGCAATTCTCCACGCTGCCTTCTGCACCTGCGCTAAGATTACAACTGCCTTCTCCACGCTGTCAATTCCACCTTTCTTAATTTCAATACCTTTCTGTAAATCAACTTCCAAAAGTCAATACCAATTTGGATTGAATCTTATTCGATCTACTTCCAGGCTTATCGATCCAGTTTGTAATCTGGGTTTTAAACTTACTCCATGTTCAATCTTGAAAACTGTCTCATCAAACACTACTTTATGTTCTATTCTCAATATTCATTCAGGACTCGACCATTTTAATGGAATTGCATTCCAGTTCCATGCTTTGCTATATTTCAAATTTTCTTCGTGGTCAGATATTCAACAATTGTGGCCTTTACAATTTGTTGAAGGCTTACAGCCTTGTTGTTCAAGCCTACTCTCAATCCCACACTTTCTCACTCTCTCCCTTTCTGATCTTCAATGCTTTTGATGCTTGATACTTTATAATAATTTAGAATGATTTATTCTAAGTTCAATCCCTTCAACTTCTCAAAAAAAATCCTAAAATCATGCAAATAAAAGCTCTAAAGCTCTACATGCAATGCATACATATGACAAAAAGCCTCTTGAGGCTTTATTCCATCTTTTCCTTGTTTTCAAATAGAAAGGCCTCCTTATCACTTAATGATACACATCCATTCCTTTTATGCCTAAAAGCTATCCATAGTTCCTATGTTTTCATTTATTTATTTTGAGAATATCTGAAAAAGCCTAAATATTAAACTGACTTGGAACTTAGGAAACTAATTGCAAAAATGCATGACCCCCTACATCTACTATTTACAATGACTTCCCTTGGGCTGAATGCTCCTACATCAGACTCCGAAGGTAGAAAATATTCATGATCTCCTGATCATGTGTCTTCTCATCTTGGTTTTCCTGGATCCCACACTTTGTTCTGCAAGTCATCATCTGCTGTTGCTTGCTACTTTTCTCTAGGTCTCCATATCTTGTTCTGCATCCTGCCTCCAGTTGTACTTTCATACTCTTCTTTTGTCTTTCCCTTGCTGAAATTATTTTTCTTTCTTACCATTGTTCTTCTCCTTTGTTTTACTGCTACTGGTCTCTTCCAGGATACTTTCATCATCATCCACCTGATCATTTCAATTTCTCTGTCTAACAGATTTTCTCCTGCATCTTAAATAATACCTGTACTCACAAAACAATTGTTAGAATAGCAAATATAAGGCTTCAGTGCCTTACTTCCCTCTGCCAGCATTTCAGTATATTGATCCCAATCATTCTTGAGATTATCATTCAGTCTATCTTCAGCATCATCTTCTCCGAGAATGCATCTGTATTCTGGTTCATAAAAATGAACCTATTTATTTTCATTCATCTTTGTCTTTATATGCTGAATATTTATCTTCTGTACTTCTAGTCTCTTATCTAGAACACTTAACTCATGCCATAAACCTGTCATCTATTTTGAGAAACTTTCTGTGTAATTTTCAATACTTTCACAAGCCAAGCTTCCTGTTGTTACCATCTCATCACTTGCATTCATACATAAACTTTTAGTTTGCACAAAATGTTCAACAGTATCAACTGTTACTTCCCTTATCTGTGCTTCAGACAGATTCTTTTCTTCAACATCCATAAGAATTTCCTCTTGTGCTGTAACAGTTTCACAAGATTTCACATCCTCCCAGTAAAACCTGTAATCACATCACAACTGTCAGCTACAAAAATACATGGTTTTACATTATCTAGCTGATCTGGATTTGCCCAATAACTCAAGAAATCATCAATGATCTTCTCCTCTGTTTCACCAATGGAAACCTCCTCTGCACCTGCAAACATACACAACTCATCAGTTTTAAAACCACAAGACTTTTTAGTCTTGAATGCTTCCTCCAACATTTTCCTTTGAACATATTTGCATGTGGAATCTTCAAATTCCATCTCTGGTTCAAGAACTCTAAGTCCCTTTTTCAACAAGACAATCACAATTTTCCTCAACCTCCTCTGCAATTGTCGCCAAATCACTCTCTTTCCCTTCAGTGGAAAGAGCCATTTTCTATTCTAATTTTCTTGCTCTTGCAGCCATTCTTCTAGTACCTGCAATTGTATCTTTATTACTGCAATCTCTCTTTCTCGAACTTCTGCAGTCATCTCATCTCTGTGGCATTTCTATGAACCCGTTCTTCCTCTAGATAAACACCCTCTGCCTCTTGCATCACCTCCCATGGTTGCATGCTGGGTTGAGCTACTACTATCTCCTTTTTTAGGTGTTGTAGATCTTCCTCTACCACCTTGACTTCCTTTTCCTCTGAAAGTCCCTCTCCCTCTGGCAGACTGCTTCCTCATGAGTTTCTCACTCACCATGAGTTGTACTAGCCTCTGCAATAACAATCTCTCTTGCTGCCACTTAGATCACCAAGCTCTCCTCACTCAGTCTTTTGGTAAGTACTGCTTCACTGCCTTTGGAACCTCTTGAGCACTCCTCTACTCTCTTTAGGCTATCTCTTCAACTCACTTTTCTTCTTTAGGACACTGCAATTGTCCTCCTTATTTAGCCTTCAGCTGAATGTCAGGTTCACTCCCGTCATTTTCTCTGCAACCATAAAATTCAATCATAAATTTTAACTCAAAAAATCATCTCACCTTTAAGATCCTGCATGATCTTGTCTTCTTTCCACTTCTGCAATCCTGTTCACTTGCAATTGTGTATGCTGCATATTAGATTTAAAATTTGATCTTCCTTTCCATCATTCATCACACTTCAGTTCTCAATTGTACTCATTAGAAAAAAACAAACTTCTTCAACAAAGCATTCCCGCTTTGATACCACCTGATGCAAGGCTCTACCCTGCAAACCCAGAATCTTTAATTTCTGTGCACATCAGCGTGCATCTTAGTTTTTTTTCCAAACCAAAACTTTAGTAGTTGGAAATTTCACATAATACCATGTGCATGCGGAAGTTTATCCTTCATGAATTGAAACTTATCAAAATAGTAGACTCAAACACCATTCAATCAAAGCTTGATTTTTTTATGCACTTTTTCATCAGTGAACATTTAAATCGAAATTATCATTCTGGCAACCATAACCATCATAGATTTAACACTTCGGCTACTGTGCATGGGTTCAGCTCACAATGCAACTGGCTCACACATTAAACTTACCTTCTTGACACATTCAACTCTGCGTTCCTTACACATTTACCTTTTCCCAATTCAGTTCATAACGCATTCAGTTCTTGTTTAGAACTTTGCGTTATTTCTGCATTACGTTTCAACATCTCCACGATATCAATTCTCCATGCTGCCTTCTGCACCTGCGCTAAGATTACACTTGCCTTCTCCACATTGTCAATTCCGCCTTTCTTAATTTCAATACCTTTATGTAAATCGACTTCCAAAAGTCAATACCATTTTGGATTGAATCTTATTCGATCTACTTCCAGGCTGATTGATCCAGTTTGCAATCTGGGTTTTAAACTTACTCCATGTTCAATCTTGAAGACTGTCTCATCGAACGCTCCTTTATGTTCTATTCTCAATATTCATTTAGGACTTGACCATTTTAATGGAATTGCATTCCAGTTCCACACTTTGCTATATTTCAAATTTTCTTCATGGCCAAATATTCAACAGTTGTGGCCTTTACAATTTGCTGAAGGCTTACAACCCTGCTGTTCAAGCCTACTCTCAATCCCACACTTTCTCACTCTCTCCCCTTCTGATCTTCAATGCTTTTGAAGCTTGATAATTTATAATAATTTAGAATGATTTATTCTAAGTTCAATCCCTTCAACTTCTCAACAAAAATCCTAAAATCACTCAAATAAAAGCTCTAAATCTCTACATGCAATGCATACATATGACAAAAAGCCTCTTGAGGCTTTATTCCATCTTTTCCCTATTTTAAAATAGAAAAACCTCCTTATCACTTAATGATCCACATCCATTCTTTTTATGCCTAAAAGCTCTCCCTAGTTCCTATGTTTTCATTTATTTATTTTGAGAATATCTAAAAAAGCCTAAATATTAAACTGACTTGGAACTTAGGAAGCTAATTCCAAAAATGCATGACCCCCTATATCTACTATTTACAATGACTTCCCTTAGGTTGAATGCTCCTGCATCAAGACACCAGGTTAATCTAAGGTTTCTCAAGATTTTGATCTTTAAGTCACTGCAGAGACCAAGCGAAAACCAATCCAGGTATGCAAAGCCTCTAGAAAATCATCTAAAACATAAATACCATCAAAACTCACTCACAAGAGATTTTTGACAGGAAAAATGCAGATCTAGGTAGACACTAAAAACTCTAAATGAAACCTAAACTTAACTGGAAGAAAATATTTTAGGTTTTTCAAAAATTTTATAGGGTCCACAGGCTTCCAAAAGAAACAAGTGCGGTCCTGCTTTGTTTACTAAAGGAAAAGTGAAGGTATGCGCACACTGTCTTTAAAGAGAAAGTGTGCCTGAAAACTTCGAAAAAACAAAAAATAATTCAGATTCTAAAAACTACCCATGCCAACATACATCAGTCAAAAACCAGAAATGAAAACAAGTTTCTCAAGTCAAAACAAAGGAAAAACAAAAAACCAAAATCAAATCCCCAGCGGAGTCGCCAATTTGTTGGTTGGATAAATCGATCTTGCAGACAAGGCCAATCTCTCTAGTATCAGAAAATAGTCTAGCAACAAACAGACAAACAAATCTATCTTTCTCTAGACATATTTGATTTATAAACAAATGCTATAAAGGTGTTAAGACCCTACCTTAGATCCAACACTTGTTCGTAGTAGCCATCCTCCAGTCGCCCGAAAGAGTTATCTTTAAAGACCTGCAATCACAAACAAGAAGACATTAAATAGTGCCTGCATAGCAAATATCATAAATCATGTCTATTATGGTGATCAGGGAATCCATAAAATAAACCATGAATCAACAGCTTATTGAGAAAAACAAACTTATTTGTATTAACTTTGAAGTAGAAGAACCTTACAACCTCTTCAGCCTTGATGTTGAACAAGTTCTTCCCGGGGTCCAAAATAGGAATTTCCATTACTTTGACAAGCGTTGCACTCTTCCAAATGAGATCTTAGAGGTATGTAATCTCTCCTCATAAAAACTCAACTAAAGAAGACTAAGTTCCAACAACATTTCACCTCAAAAATATTCAGCTTCTAACCTCCTCAGTAACCAACGCAATGCTTGATTTTATAGTGCAAAGGAGGAGGTTACAGGTCCACCTATGAAGGGATAGAATTCTCCTTCAAAGGGATAAGCTCCTCACATCAAGGGGTTAGCTCCTTAAGGTATCAGATGCATGAACCTTAAGAAAGCGAACTTGCCACCTCAAGATTCCTTCCAGAAGCTTCTAGAAATGACTGAAAGTGAGTTTTTAGAATATACTTGCGCCTTTTTAACTCTTACAAGGTTCTACATCCATAACACAGAGACAAAGCAGTGAGGTGCATAGGAGACATGACCATTAGGTGCGGGTCCACAGGTAATGCAAAGAGAAAGTGCGAAACCAGAGTTTTAAAGACTTTTGAGGGTTTTCTCTTATCTTCAAGGCTTGATATGAGGAACTGAGGCTTAAGACTTGCAAAGGAGGAAGTATGAGTGGTAATGGACTCACACAGATTGTAGAATGTCAAGGTGACAATTTTTAGTGCAACAACAGGGAAGGTTGGGACAGGAGGTCGATGTGGCGGGTGATGATTGGAAGTGGTGGAAGGTCAGCAACGAGAGACTTTTGAAAGGGGGGAGGTGGGGAGGCGCGATGATAGGAAAGTGAGTGGGGGGGTGCGAAATGTTGAGAGAGTGCCACGTAGCAAGGTTTTTTGACCTCCCCCATGGAAAAAGCGGAGTTGAGCTCGGGGTGGCCGAAAACATTCCCCCACCATTGATTCGGGGAAAGGACAATTTGAGCCGCTTGTTTTCTTTTAAAGTTCTATCTTGGGATAAAATACATATTTCCAACTTTGTTACAAACGTATTAAATAGCAATTAACTATTACTTAAAGTAAGGTTAATAAAATACTAACTTTCCCTAATAATTATTCAGAAACAATTCCATGTTGCATTTGAACTACTAGAGCACACTTTTACTGATTTTTCCTATCAATTAATTACTATTAAACCAAGTGATTATTTTATTCACTAATCTAACCTATTGTTTTTCTAGCCTTATCACGATTGAATAGTGTGATTACCCAAATCATTTCTAGTTTTTCTACTTACGAAGTGAAATTTAAACAAGCTACACAGATTATTCAAAATTTCTAAATCAAAGCTGAAGCAATTATGGTTTCTCATGACAAGATTTAGTTTTTCTCACCTAAAGAGACATTTGTAAATATATTTTTTATTTTTATTTTTTTATCTTTTTCTTTCCTTTATTTTTTTATTCTATTTCTTCTATCTCTACAATCTATTTTCTTTTTCTTTTCTTTATATATATTTCTATTTTTTTATTCTTTCGAAAATTAATTTCGAAACTAAAACATTATTTACATTTTTCAAATATAAAATCATCAATTAAAAACAACTCAAATATAATACCCTAACCTAAACAAAATCAATATACCATTGGTAGTTGTCATACCTTGGTCGTTCACATTGAATCATTGCTAAAAGAAAGTTTAGTGACACACTTCTTCACATTCTCTTTTTTTCCTCACCAATTCAGAAACTCAAAGTATGACCACTCGTTCTAAAAACATTTTCTCAAAGGTTGATCACACATTGTTAAAAAGTTAAACCATTTCCCACATGTTACAGGGTCATAAATGAAGATTTTCGAGGCACATAAATCTTTTCATCCTCACATAAATAAATGAAGTCAAAGTAAGGTCCATCATAGTAAAACCTTAGAGAAAACTGCATTAACCAAATTTAGGGCAAACACCCACACGTATAAAACATAAATTTAATGTTAACTACCTTCCTTATTTTTGGCACTAAAAGCTGCATCAATGTTTAGAACATTCATGAATAGTATTTTTCACTAGTATTAGCAATTTTAATATCTTTTAAAAACATAAAATTTCATCCAAATTTATAATAAAGATGTATATTTAAATAATAAAATAAAAGAAAATATAAATTGTAAATAGGGGTAAATTAATATGAATTATTTAGAAGATAGTATATAGAAAAGATGATACTTAAAAATTTTCAAGTAGGTATTTTTATTTTCTTTTCACTTTAAAAGACTATATATATTTCATTTTATCATTCTTTCAAAATAATTTTTTGTTGTAAGTTTTACAAGACTATATCTTCAACATGTTTAATATATCACTCTAATCAGAGTGGGCAATTGAACCAATGACTTCACATCATGGAGTGCCTTAATAGAGTACCCAATCACGGCCAAGACATAATAGACCCTCTTCACAATACTATAGATCCTCAACTTTAATACTGAAATTTTCAGAGTTAATCCCTTAACTTATATCTAGCAATTCCCAACCTATCAATGCTCATAGAAATCCTTCAACATCCCCAATTCTTCCCTCTCTATCATGATATATACATCTTGAAGATGTTTATAAGAGAACATAGTTGTTACAAAGTTCTTTTCTTGGAAGGCATCTAAGAAACCCTACAAATGGTGCAAAGGAAACATGCATGGTTTCACAAATATGTGTGCACATAAAGCCCAAGATGTAGAAGTTGAAATTAAAAATCAAGATCTAATTTCATACAAAAATCCCAAAAATGAAAAATAGGGTGTTAATAGATACCATCATAAAGCCTTATCACATCCTCATGACTCTAAGAAAAATCTTGCAAAATAAGTCCCAATAATGGAAGCTCTTTGAGGCAACTCGACCAAGGTGGTAATAATTGTAGTACAAAAATAACTTATGATATGAACATGTTAACAATAGTTTGAAATTTTCTCCTAACTGAATTGCATGGGTAGAAGCTTCAACTTACTTAGTTATCCAAACCACATCAAAGTCAAACTCTTAGGACTTAAGAAAATCTATATTATTCTTCTTAGCATCTTCATGAAGGTGGGTAACTTCTCCAACTAATTTTTGTGGCTAGTCGAAGATTTGATGTTTTCTTCTAATAAATATGTTATTTATTCCACACTAATTATGCATGCACTAAATTGTAGGAAATCCAAAAATTTACGCTTGTAAGCCACCTAGGTTTCAATGGTCATCCTTATGTCGATTACAAATTATAGAATGTTCCAAATATTGAATGGGCATGAAAAAATTCAATTATTTGATTTTTCTCATGACTATTTGATATATGGAATATTCTAAAATCTACGCCTAGGATAAGCTCAAGCAGTGTCAATAGTCATAATTATAATATATATTTGCAGGAAGATTTTGTGAATTGATCGATAATTAAAATTTGGAATCTACCAAGCTTGAGAGCTTGATGTGTCATTCTTAATTTCGAAGCATCTATTTGGATTCATCCAAACTCTTCTCTTAGTCGTTCCTATGTCAATATTGAAGGTCTTCTTCTAGTTTATGGTCCCCAACACATATAGGTAATGGGCTTACTTGACACTATAGTCTTATCCCACATAATGGTAAGGGAAGTAAGCTCTGAAGGATCCATTTTTAATACTAACAAAAATTTCATTTCTACCTCTTACACATGTTTATATGAAAGGTTTTCATATATATTGTGAAGGGCCTAGTGTTGACCATTAAGTTCTTTCATCTGTGCACCAATATATTGCTGGATATTTTCTAAATGGATAGTGGACACATCAAGCTTAGCCCTAGTGATTTATTGATATATGTCTCCTAAAGTTAGAACACAGGGCATGGAAATGGGCAAGGGATTTAATATCCAATACTTTTCTAGTGAGCCCTTATCCCTAGTGGAATATGTGCCCCAAACTTGATGTTAATATAGTGTGCCACATTTTTTAATATACTTTTGGTGATGATGGTTCCTCCTGAATATCTATCATGATGTTAAAAGTCTACATAAATCTTTCAAAAATTATGAGGTGTAACATACCGAGACCCCCAAAGAAACTTTAAGGAGATGAATTTTGTTAACGTTTCCAACTTAAACATAACTATACATGTTACTTTTGAGCTCATAGTTGTATTCTTCTCATCAAATGCTTCCCAATGCTTACGATTTTGTCAAAATATTAGTTTTAGGAACAAATTTATGACCCTTTGAAGAGTAATAAATTCATGTGTTTTTCTTTCTACCACATCAACATCTATACATGATATATATTAGCATGAATTATGTTGAATTCATACCCTACCATGTCATACTTGGTATGATCATCTATTCATCCTCATTCATAATGGGGTAGAATCCCTTAATTATAGGCTTAAGTATCCCTACTCCCATAACATATCACAACATGGAAACACTACATTTGGCATATACACAATTTTCAAGGTAGGATATATTACACCTCAACTTCCTTCCTATGTGGCACACAAATTCATTGTATTAGATCCAATTACTTTGTAACTTCTACATTATTGGCCTTATTAAACTAAAAATGTTTTCCCTACGTGATGTGTTGCACCATTTTATTTTCTCATATGATGTGGCATGTCATTTTCTTTTTCTTTTTTTGATAATAGAGTACCTTTTCTTCCTTGTATTTATTGGTTCATAATAAATATTTTTTCATTTGATGTGTCATTGTCCTCCTATTCTTCCGTCATCCTAAAAAACATTTATTTTCCTTTTTTTCCACCTATAATATTTTCTTGATAAAAATGTATCATTCCAAGATTATATGTTTTGTTGAAATTTCATTCAAAAGGACTATTTTTCTATGTGATAAGGGAATATTTTCATGACACTGATACTCTTCTCCTTTTCGATGAGATTTAATGTCTGTATTGTTAAGAATTTCTTTATTTCTCATCATTGTTTTTCTCTTTTCTTTCTTGTTGAGAATTTCTTTCTTTTATCACTAAGAACTTCCCCATGAAATTATTTTGTTTAATTTATTGCACCCATACCATTTCCATCTGATGATAGCTTGCAACACTAGCTAAAAGTTTCTCAATGAAATATGTTGTATCATAGTATTATTTTTTATTCAATGAAATACAATTTATCATATCCTTTATTTTTATACAATGATACATGTGATTCCTTGAATATTTTTCTTTCTCAAAATGAGATTGCATAAGTTTTCTAATGTTTCAAACTATAGTCAAATTGCACCCGCTATTTTGTTTTTTTCCAGTAAGTTCCAACTCATAACTAAGATTTTCTAGTTGTCCATTGGCCTTCACTATTTTATCTAAATCCTTATAAGTTGGTTCTACAAAGTTATTTCCAAGTAAAGGGTAAGGAGGATTTTCGCATTCCTATAGAACATGGTCAACAAGACTATTATACCAATGTAAAATATTTTATATCTAAATACCAAAACATATGTAGCTTAAGTAAAATTTCAATATATGAGGCTCCTATAAACTAAGGTAACCTATTATTAGGCACTTTTAAAATGCACATATATGAATACAATTAAGCCCTAATAATTCTGTCATAAGAAACATTCAATGTACAGGCTTACAATCTCATTTTATTACCAAGGCATTAACAATATTATAAGATAGACATCAATAGTCCAAGTACCGAACAACATAAGAAGAAAACTTCATTTGGTGTAAGATATGAAGAAGAGTCCATACTATACATAACCCTCAATGCATATCAAATGATCAATCAAATAACCATATATATATATATATATATATATGCCATTTTTTCACATCTGGTCAATAGGCCTGCAAACTAGATCACTCAACATCCATGAACACCTTGTCACCATCCATACACAAAGCCCTAAGCGTGACTCTCTCAATTCCATGAGTTTCTAACCTTCACTACTTCATTCAAGTGCTTTTAATGCCTGACACACCTTAACCCTTTAGGGACCCTTTTTGAGTGGAAGGTTTCTCAATTCTGCACCTGCTCTAATCAAAGCAGGTTTGCTCTTGCTAAGGGTGCATTAATTCTAGAAATTCAAGAAAAATAAAAATAATTCGGAAGCTTCCTCTTCCAAAATCTTCCAGGAGTTGCTACAACCATTTACCTTGGATAAGAACTTTGAATCCTATCTCCCCTACATTGGAGTTTTCACCTCTTATGCCTCGAGCTCATCATCCCATCAAGAGCGGATCTCAAGCCTACATTGATAAATGGAGAAAAAATCATTAACTACCATCCTCTCATATATATTTGCTATCATCCATAAGCTCTTAGAGGTTGTCTTTTTGAGATTAATCATACCTTTATGTTGATGCTTTGATAATAAGAGAGATGACATTCCCATGCATTAGAGTGTCTTTTGACGTGCACATTGTGGCAAGGAAGGACAAGTCAGCTTGGGAGATTCTCTACAAGATCAACTTCCACTTTTTGTTGTAAACTTTCTCCCTTCTATTTTAATACGAAGATTATTGTTATAGGACAAATTGACCTCCTAATCGACTCAAAGGATAAGGACACGATCACTGAAAGAATGACCACAGTTGCAGGCCCATAATCCACACTAATGCTCTCTGTACACTGACACCCTGCTTTATAAAGCTTGTTTACAAGCATAAAGGAGCGTTAGTCACCTTCTAACTCATGTTGTTAGACTAGGGGGAGCGTTAGTGAACTTTAGTGATGCTCAAGTGGTTATGCCAACGAATCTGCCACAAGATATCTAGATATTATTTCCCTAAATTTGTGCAAGAAAGGCAGGGAAACTCCAAAAATCAAGATATTTGGAGGAATTCTATTCCAGAAATAAGGGAAAATGGGAAAAAGCTGGTAAAAGAGGCAGGTTCATGGTTTTTACCAAATAAACTACAGGTGGAGTTGGGAAGCCCTAATTCAATTGCTATTTAAGAAACGAGAGGGCCATTGCACAATGGTCAGAGCATTTAGAAGGATAGTACATGGTGTTGTTATGATATTGTCATATTCTTGAAGGATCTAGCTGAAAGAAGGAGAGAGAGAGAGGAAGAAGGGATAAGGAAGGTTGATGCAACAGGGTTGTTGTAATCGCTCTTCTGAATATAGGACTGTGGTTGTGTTCCACTACTCGAAGTGTCTGTGATATTCTGCATTTATTTGTCCATTCTGATGCTTGTTTTGTTGAGTATATTAGTTACACATTTATACATGTTTGTTAAGGATTCTTACATTAATTGTCAGAAGTATATGTTGTGATTGGTTTGCTTTATTCTTTTGTGCATGAATTCTTTTGGAGCCAGTCAGGAGGAGTTCTTCTTACCACACAGAGATCCCCAAGCGAATCTAGAAAGAACCAAAGGTGATCCTTTCTCTATATCCTATCAATATATGTCAGATAGATGAACATGTGTGTAATAGGTACCTTTTGCAGATAATATTACAGTGCGTTGGAAGTCCCGGGAAGACTTTTGAGGGTAGTTTTCATCCCATGAATTTTACCCCATAGTAGAACTGGCGACTCCACTGGGGACTATACATTTAGTTCCCAGTTATTCAGACTCCTCTCAGATCTCTTCTCTCTTCTATGAGCTTCCCGCTTCTTCATATCCTTCTCTGATCCACCATCCAGTTTATTACATCCTGCAGAGTTTCTTTATCTTTAGAAACTAATCCCAAAAGCCCACTTTTTGAGCTCTTTCCCTCACTAACATAGGTTGCTGGTCTAAACAAAGATTTATAAAGCTCTTTGACTATGCACAGGGAGCATTAGTGGCCAAACTAAAGCTCTGTTTACACATAGATAGAGCGTTAGTGACCCATTTCCATGTTTTTCAAGAGATCTTGTGGACCAAAAGGGGGGAACTTGTCCTAAGGGCTAAATTAGGATCTACAACAGTATCATGCTAACAAATTTGGTGTCTTAAAATTTAATTTTTAAGAAAATGCTTTAGTTTTTCTCTCATAAAAGAAATTTTTGTTGAAAGAAAAGCTCATAAACTGAACATCTCCTTCTGTCGAAATAGTTGTAGGCTGATTTGTTTTGGTTCAATAGTTGTTAGGGAATATTGAGAAAAGGAACTTTCGGTTATGCAAAGTGTTGAATGACTTTAAATGCATTGGCGAATACATGAATATGTGAAATAATACATGTGTAGAATAAGACTTGTTTGCATAAGAAATTGTTTTTTTTTTCAAAGCATAGTTCTGCATGGTTTATCGAGTTGAGAGTCTCATCATATTCATACGTGAACAGCCCCTCCAAAGACAAACAAAAAATTACACTAAAATTTACACTAAAATCAATCAGATACTCTTTTTAGAGCAAACCAACAATAGATAGATTAGGACCTTGAGTTAAGAGAGTGAGTCAACTACCCAAGGTTGAAAATCAAACTAGTGTCATTAAAGAGTGAAAAATCGTTCTACACTCATATTACTAGGACCATTCCACTCACATTGGAGTGAAATATGAGACAACATCGGATTCTAATCAAAGGTAGCCCACCTTCTTTTAAAACTCCTTGGGCATTCTGTGTAATGGGGGTCCCTTTGAGGATTTCAAAACTGAGTCGGGGACTCAGGTATCCTACCCACATAGCGTGCTGTCTATGACTATGTCACCCCCTGGTAATGTCTGTGATTTGTGGTATCTGTAGTGGCCAATACTTCTATGCACTTACCTAAGGTGACTAGGACGGGCTGTCTTGGTACCTTAAACAGATGGAATTACTTTGTCTTCATTTTTTGGGAGGGTGCTCGTCTTCACGAGAGTACTTGGCCCCTCAATCTAAGGTTCAGTCGAAGCTTAAAAGTAATCGTAACCATACATTTGGCCATCCTTCTCTATTACTCATTGAGAAACTGGGTTTCATCTCTAGTAATCAGTGTTTATCAGACAAGGTAATTTCACTTTGTTTGTTGATGGTCATTTTTAGCATATTTTTTCTTTTTAGGTACCTGAGTGCTATCGTTTTTTAGACTTAAAGAATATCACCTTAAAATTTATCTAATAAAATTTACCAGTCATTGTGGCTACATCCGACCCTCTCCATCAATCCAAACGGTTGTTAGGACTTCCTCCACTCACTGTGCAGGATCTGTCGAGATCCACTAACTCGGATTCCTCATCTTCAAGGGATTAGTCTCCTAAATCGCACATGGGATCGTTTTGGACGACCAATGATTTTGATTTGCTAGAGGATTTCTTTATGGAAGGATTTCTTCCTCATTTTAACACCCCTCTTCCAAATTAGTCAGATCCTATTATTGATCCTGCAGTACCAGTACTTCACTCTTCACTAGGAGGAACACTCGCATCTATTCAGTCAACACCTCAAGGGTCGTGGAATTATAGAGACACTGTGAGTCCTCTACCACTTCCTTAGTCGAAGGTCATCATAACATTGGCAATGCGGAACCCTGCAATCTCATTTGTCCCCAGTGCTACAACTCACATAACACCCTTTATGAGTGGAACCCTTCAGATTCCAGGTTCCACTCCGATTGGTGCATCAAAGCATACCTTCGAGTAGTGCCACATACAGTGCTCTATATAACACTCAATGTGGCACTATGAGCATGGTTCCAATTTACCAAAAATAAGGTTGGCTGCCAATGTATAGTTATAACCCCCAAATTCAAATATCTAGGGCGGTTCCCAATATGCACATGGCAGCAGGGAATCTCACAGTTCCCCTGCCTTTCTCAGGCATGCATGGACAGTCATTGATTGACATGAATTTTCCCTTTTTCAATCAAAGCCATATAGATAGTTATGTGTCAGTTAGGAATCCACAAGGGATTCCCACCCAAACCATGGGGTCACCCTACTCACACACTCAGATGAGTCAAGGTGGCACAACTTATATTGGGGGCAACTTCATACCCTAGTATCAAAACCGTCATGGTAATCCACTTTACAACACTGTACCGCAAAGCAACTACTACACCACATAGCCCATGTACACCATGGGAAACCAAACGATGGGAGGAGCATAGAGCTCCTTAGGTCATTTCTCATCAAAATGGTCTGAGTGAGGGGCACCCAAAAATTTGCCCTTTTTGGTAAGATTGGATATACCCAACTTATACAAGTTGACAAATGACCCCATCTACCATAACCTACAATGGCCATTGATCCCACATAAAATACCGACGGACATTCCTATGTTCAACGGAAAACAAGGGGAGGATCCAGGCACTCACGTCACCACCTACCATCTATGGTTTGTTTCTAACTCCATGGTAGATGACAGTGTCTGGTTTCATCTTTTTCCCCATACCCTCACTGGAAATGCTGCAAAGTGGTATATTGAGTTACCACGTGTGTCAGTGAATACCTTTGATGCTCTAGCGATGGAGTTCCTAAAGCACTTTCAGTTACCTATCCATTATGAGACAGGGATGGAGCTCCTTACTTCATTTCATCAGGATACCGCCACCCACATCTGCAATCATATCCATGAATGGAGACGTAGGTGGAGGTTAGTCAAAGCCCCCATCCCTAATTTTCTCTTAACAGACTAGTTCTGTAAGTCGCTACTCCCACAAATCGCTAGAGATGTCGCTCTAGGTGGTGCAGTCATAGGGAACCAATCCATATGTCTTGCCCAGTACCTGGATTTAATTTATTCACAGTCTAGCACTCTCTATGACATTATCCCCTATGCTCCCGGTAACCCCAATGCTCTTACAACTCAGCGCCCTGGAGCGCATGCCAACGCGATCATCGGCGTGACCTCCACAAGCACTGTAAAACAACTCAGTGGGTTTGTTGCCAAGTTGGCAGTGGACCCCTCTACCAAAACAACTAATCTCCATGCCACTGTGACTGACTCTATGTAAAGTACACAAAAATCCAGTAGCAAGAACAAGAAGAAATAGAACAGGACTGCTCCTTCTGAGGAGCAGTCATTTAAGAAGCCAAACCTGAAACAGAAGGCCACTACGCCTACTGATATGGAAAAGGATAAAGGAACCAACTATTCATGAAAACTCTATCTTGAATATCACGTAACCTGGCGTAGTCTGCGTCTTCAAGAATGCACGAATTACCTTGCCAAGAAAGATTCTGGTAAGGAACTTGTTGTCCTTAGAAATCCTTTTCGTAATCAATAGTAGCAACATCTTGTTGCCAACCAATCAACACCCACATCAAGGGGCGACGATGGTTCGCAATAACCTTCAGCTGGTGAAGGAAGTTCTACCGTTTACACATTTGAAATAGTAGAACTAACAACCAGAGCCAAATCATATGAAGCTCCTCTCGCTCCGGCAGTGGAATCATGCGCAGGTCTAAACCCATCACCACCCAATGATTTGCGAATCGAAAGGCTAGTTGAGGACCTTGTAATTCGACCCCCCAAGGGAGCACTTCGATGCACAATGCACAACACATTTGCACATGCTTCCCAACACTACAACATTGTAGAGGATTTGGCACAAGCACCATCGGCCATGTCGGCGCACAAAGTATTACAAACATGCCCCAGCTAAAGGAAAGCTTTGCTTTCGGCTATCGAGGGTATTGACCATGTGGATTCCATGCTTTCCATTTTTGACATGGACAAGTGTAAACCTCCCCTTTCCCACCGGCTTGCATTTCAGGTGCATATCACTTCGAAAGGGAAAGGTATACACCGAACTTTCATCGACAAAGGTGCTTCAACCTATGTCATGTCTGCTTCATTTTGGCTCGCCTTGGGTTCCCCAACCCTCTCACTATTGTTGAACTCCCTTAAAGCATTCAACGGCACCACCTTTGTCCCAAAAGGATACTTAGCTAGTTTTCCCATCACTTTGGCTGGGAAAACAATAACGGTGGATGTAGAAGTTGTCGACAAGAGACTCGACTATAATCTGTTGCTAGGTCGCAGTTGGACATATGCCATGATAGCCATAGTATCCATTGTCTTTCGTATCCTCCTATTTCCATTGGATGGAAAGATAATCAAAGTGGATTAGTTGTCTTTATGTACCTCTGATTATTCACCATTACCAAATGTCTCCATACCCCTAGTAGGAGGTGTAACTAACAATTTTGTCAGTATAGGTACCGGTTTGTTGAAGGCTTCCTCCCTGATGGGTTGATTTCCTCTTCTGTCACTGCAGGTTCCACAATCGTTCAACATGCTTTCATCAATTCCTCATGAACTGACCAATCCCTGGATCCTAATGGCGCCTTCAGACCTTAACACATTCGGAGACCAGATGTCGTTGTCATCAGCTGCATTAGCCTACCAAGGAATTCAATCAGCATCCACATCTTTGGTCAAGTTGGCTATCGCCGACAGTACCAACCCCCTTCCCATAATTTCTCTTCCTTTAGATCCATGCGATCAACTCCCCTCAACGGATGAAGCCGTTAGAGGAACCATGAGTTTTGGAGAGAAACATTGGGAGGAATGGCATATCCGGGGTTCGACATCTCATTCGGACATGATGCCACTTCAAGTCCTGTCCTCTGACACAAACGAAATCATTTCCCCACCCTATACAAGCATTCAAACTCTTGGGGTCGATGAAAATATGCACGACACTTCCAGGTCATTTCCCATAGATAGTTTAGTCACGACAGGTACCATGGAAGACACCCAGATGAGAGGAGATTGCAATCTTGAGGAAATTGAAAACTCCACCTACCTACATGAGGAATTCCATGAATAATTTTTTTGGTCTCAGGAGGAAATGCCCTACTTGAACCCTTCATTTGTCGTGCATGAGATCCAACTTTACAACGAGGAAAAATAGAATGGGTGGCCTCTTCCTTCCCTCGATATAGCCATTGACCCATGCCCAGCCATACGGCCGAAGAAGAACACCTACTATACCTCAAACAACTTGAAAAAACCCATAGAGCTATTTATTTAGCACTCGCAGCTCACAAGGAGCAGGTACAAGCTAGATTTGCACAATAGGTTAGGTTTTCTTCTTTCCAAGAGGTTGACTTCGTATCACTCTATCATCCAAAAGATAATCTCTTGGAGGCATGCATGCTTCGACCCATTTGGCTAGGTCCCTATGTCATAACTAAAGTCCTCCCCTCAAGGGCATATGAACTACAGGACTGGGACAAAAACCCGCTAAAGGAGCTGAGGAATGGGCTCTACTTAAAGAGGTATTATGCCTAGTATGGCACCAAGCATATACTTCGGAAATAGAGCACTGTTAGGGATATTTTATTTCTCTTTAAAAAATACAGACATCCCTGAGCTTTGGTCCTTGCGCTCATTAAATATATGCAACGATAAATAGAGCACTTTTGGAGACATTTTATTGCTCTTTTAAAAATAAAAACACCTCTGAGTTTTTGTGATAGAGCTCGTTAAACATATATACCACAACTCTTAAAGCACTTTTTTGGGATATTTTATCGCTCTTTAAACAATACAAACATACCCAAGTTTTTCATCATTTGCACTCGTTGAATATATGTAACTGATGCTCTGAGCACCTCTTTTTTTATCTAGTTCTAGCTCATAAACTGAAAAAGACCAATGGATCATCCTTTTTAGGAACTTTTTTCTCGCTCTTTAAACTAAAAAAATCCCGAGCTATGTCTTGCTACTCGTTAAAAATGATAAATATGGCCCGAGCATTCTTTCAGATACTTTTTTCAAGCTCGTTAAAAAATGAAAAATCCCGATTTTTTGTTACTGAGCTCATTAAAATGTCACGACAAAAAATGAGTTTAGTCTGCCGCCTCGTACTCATAACAAAACGAGGTTGACATCTATTGGAAAAATGTTTCTCTTTATCTAGGTCCAGTAGATTAAATATTGAAAAGTAACTGATGTGGGTATACTATTAACCTTTTGTCGCACCCCTTTAACAACTATGACAAAGGAACCACCATGGAGTCTCTCTTTACGATCTTTTCAGACTCTCTAAAAATGAAAAAATCACCGAGTTTTCTAGTCTGGACTCTTCAAATACACAGAGAAGATATAGAGTCATACTTTTTACGATACTTTTTAGACTCTTAAAAGATGAAAAAATCGACGAGTTTGCCTGTCTGGACTCATTAAACTAATTAGATAGGGCAAAGAGTCATTCCTTTTGCGATCCTTTTTAGACTCTCTAAACATGAAAAGATTGATGAGTTTACCCATCTGGACTCATTAAAAATCAGATGGGGAAAATGTGGAAATATAACCGTATCCTGAAGCGTGGTTTGGCAGCAAAAGTTCCCTTGAACATGGCACTCCCTTAGATAAACCATCATTTTGATAGCCTCTCAATATGAACCCTACCAACCTATGGGTTTTTAGCCTATATACCCTAATGCCATTGCATCTCCGTATCTTAAACACTCTGTGGTGTTCATGAGTCTAGTGCTATCTGGTTAAAACCGTTGTCATACCTTTTATTGTTCAGGGGTCCCTACTTGTTTCCTCGATCAACTGACCCTACATATCCTTTCATCATGCCCTCCGTTATTCATACCCAAAAGCTCAAAAGATTCTTCAAAAAAAAAATTCATCCTTGTCTAGTTTCATGTCGACTGTTGTAGGCCATGTCATTACTTACCTTTCGACAAGTTCCTTACTATCGACTTCAACACTCTATCTAGGAAGATAACCTAGAAAGAAATTTAGTGCCTTGGTGCTTGCAGACATTAGTGGCAGGTTACCTTTTTCTTGATCACAGGTTTTCATCATTGGCTCCTGGTTAGGTGATTCTACGAGTGTTCAACGATAAAAAATCTTTCACACTCACTAGTTTGCATTGTGAATCTTGGGGACCATCACCATTATCGGTGGCCTTCCTCGCATCTGTTAACAGTCTCCATTATTGGCTGGTAATCAGATGATTTCATGCATGTTCGACGTCAACGCATTTATCACATGTACCGATCTATGTTGTTCGGTGAAGCAAGAATCAAGACCTTGGGTAGAGGCTTGCATCATTCAGCCTTGTTTCCTCTCCCAAGCTGTGATATTGTTCTTTGAAGACAACCATTTCAGGATAATCTATTATGAAACTGGATCTGCCCTATGCCATGTTGGTGGCCAACATTGTTATATCTCTGAGGAGAAAGTTACTCTAACATAGCTACTAAACATGGGAATGCCTGACTCAGGACATGATTTGAGTAGTTCATATATATGTACCTTTGTTGTATCAGGTTTTCCTTATCGCCCGACACTTCTCTCTCTCTACAAAGATTTCGACAGGAAATTACTGTATTTTCATAAATTATTTCAGGCATCATCTATGCCTCTAATCTCATACTTGAGGGGGAATCTATTATAGGACATATTGGTCTCCTAATCAACTCAGAGGAGAAAGATAGGATGACTAAAAGAATGACCACAATTGCAGGCCTAGAATCCACACTAACGCTCTCTGTACACTGACAACCTGCTTTATAAAGCTTTTTTACAAGAATAAAGGAGCATTAGTTGCCTACTAACTCAGGTTGTTAGACCAGGGGGAGCGTTAGTGAATTTTAGTGATGCTCAAGTGGTTATACCAATGAATCTGCCATAAAATATCTAGATATTATTTCCCTAAATTTGTGCAAGAAAAGCAGGGAAACTCCAAAAATCAAGATATTTGGAGGAATTCTATTCCAGAAACAGAGGTAAATGGGAAAACGTGGTAAAAGAGGTAGGTTCATGGTTTTCACACAAATGAACTATAGGTGGAGTTGGGAAGCCCTAATTTGATTGCTATTTAAGCAACGAGAGGGCCATTGCACAATGGTCAGAGCATTTAGAAGGATAGTACATGGTGCTATTGTGATATTGTCATATTCTTGAAGGAGCTAGCTGAAGGAAGGAGAGATAGAGAGGAAGAAGGGATAATGAAGGCTAATAAAACAAGTTTTTTGTAATCACTCTTCTGAATATAGGACTGCGGTTGTGTTCCACTACCCAAAGTGTTGGTGATATTGTGCATTTATTTGTCCATTCTGATGCTTGTTGTGTTGAGTAGATTAGTTACACATTTATACATGTTTGTTACGGATTCTTACATTAATTGTCAGAAGTATATGCTATGATTGGATTGCTTCATTTTTTGTGCAAGAATCATCTTGGAGCCGATCAGGAGGAGTTCTTCTTACCGCACGGAGATCCCAAGTGAATCTAGAAAGAACCAAAGGTGATCCTTTCTCTATATCCTATCAATATATGTTAGATAGGTGAACATGTGTGTAACAGGTACCTTTTGCGGATAACCTCATGGTTTGTCGGAAATCCCAGGAAGACTTTCGAAGGTAGTTTTCATCCCGTGCATTTTACCCCATAGGAATTATATTGTTTTCCTACATGTGTTATGTTATGTTTATATACATGTGTTTTAATGTTATGTTGATCCATTCAATAGAATTATTAGATAATGCTACATATGTGTCGTAGATATTTGCTTTCTGTTTGTTTGTGCAGGTTCTAATTACAACAATCAAAGATATAGTTAGTGCTAACAAGCTAAGAGGAGAGAATATCTTGTGATGGAACACAAGTAAGCATCTTTTGATTCTCCAATTCTTCTAAGAAAAAATTATATTCTTTGATTTATGTTGTTCTAGACTAGGCCAAGGAAGATACTTTTGTTTGCAGTCGTAGATTCCATTTAACAAATTGGCGACTCCGCTGGGGAACGATTCATTCCCTTAGTGGTTTCCTTCACTTTTTCCCTTGTTATACCTCTTGATAATACCTCCATTATCTCTCTAAGGTTGAATTGACCCTAGGAACACCTTTGGTTGAGATGTATTTGATTTGTTGTGTTGGAAAATCCCTTTTCCCTCATGACTGCACCCCCTGGTCAACTGACAGAGCATTGGAGAGTACCCTGGTATTCTATGTACTACATTGCAGAGCACTATAGCCTCTTCGCACCTATGTTGTCCCCTATTTCATGCAAAAAAAATCCTTTTGATGTTTTCTCTCTGATTGAATTGATTCCATTTGGTCCTCCTTGTGTCCCTAAGTGTGTTTAGCCGTCTTAGAAGCCTTCATCTTGTTTTCTTTTGGTTTCGAGTGCCTTTGATAAGAATTTGTTTGGGTTTTACTTTATTCTTGTCATTAGGTCATCAGAAAATTGTTTTCTTGATCATTGGATTTCTTGAAGGAATTGGTGTTTTAGTCATCATTCTGAATTTTTTTTTCTTATTAGTGATTAGGCAAATATCTTAGTTTTCATCTAAAAATTAGGGGAGAATTGAAAAGAATAATCTTATGAATTGTGAATTGCATCTAAGGTTTTGTGTGTGAAAATTGTAGTTAGAAACGGTTGCATTAGGGGAATTGCTTAACAAATCTTTTTTGTTGCATCTTGTATGCTACATATATTTTGTTCTCTTCCCTCCCATATATAGATTTTAATTGAAATGAAAAGTTTCATTTTATCATTCTAGTTTCCGTTTTAGGATATTCAGGTGAAATTTGTGGTGAAGCCTTGAAAACTAAGACTTAAAACAAGATAAACTTTAAAATTTACTGAATCAACCTAAGGAGAATTTGCAACATTAACAAAAACATCTTGAGTTCTAGGCTAGAGATGTGTCTCGATGTCTATAAACATAGGAGATGTCATTTTTTCCAACAATGCATTTTGGGGGTGATATCTCATTCCATCATGGGGGCTCACTGGGGGAGAAATACCATATACCACACCATGTGGGTTCATATTGGGGGATATTTATTGAGGAAAAAATGACATAATATATTGGGGATATATAGGGGTAAACGGTTTTTATATTGGAAAGTACAAAAAAATTGAGCTCAAAGTTAATGAAGAAAATATAAAGAGGTATAAAATTTTTTAATGAGAAAATGAATACCTACAATATCTAGTGAAAGTAGGGGATATTTAAATTAGGAAGGTGTATTCGGTTCATATTGGTAGGGGTTTAAATAATGGTAGGGGTTTAAATAATCTTATTTTGAGAGGTATTTTCCTATATGTAGTCATATTAGGTATTGTATAGTATGACATGAACACACATGATATATGAGAGGTTATGTTGTCACCTAGTACACCTTGTTTGAATTGTGCCAAATGATGTCAAATGCATGCAAAAGGGTAGAAAAGGAGAATAAATACTAGAGGCTGAAAGTTAGAGGAGGAGGCCAATAATCAAAAGTTAAGTTTCAAAGACAAGAGGGAAGCCTCAATCTAAATATGATCATTGATATTCAAGACCTAATCACATTGAAGCCTAATATCAGGAAGGCTGGTATGTAGGCGTATCAGAGGTTAGGATTTTGGAGGATTTAGAGATTCAAAACTTAAACTTAATTCCTTTTTTGAAAACTTCCAATGGGAGGGGATTTGATTTATGTTGGAACTTGGTCACAAAGATTTCAAGTGATCAAGGGGACAAGGCTAGGGGCTAAGCATTGAGAGCTTTGGGCCGATTAGAAGCAGAGGTTCTCGTAACTCCCATTTTAATTCCTCTTTAAAAAGTTTTGATGAAGGGTGGCTTCTGATAAAGGATGGCACATGGTCACGAAAGATCCATAGAACTCGGAGACAAAGGAATATTTAGCACTAGATATATTTGAGCCCATCGGAAGTCGAGGATATCATAACTTCAATATAAATCCCAAATTGAAAAGTTTCGATGCGAGGGGTTCTGATATAGGTTGGCACTTGGTCACAAGCATTCCAAGGGATCAATAGCGTAGAACAAGGTCGTACCTCAGAGAATTTCCCATGATAACATCAGATTTTCATAACCCCTAAGAAAATTCATCTTTTGAAAGTGACGAAATCTTGGAGGAAAGGAAAAATACACAGGAGACGTTCAAAAACCCAAAGACCCCAGGGATCTTTCTCGTTCCTCCAAAGGGGACACCTGGTAGTAGATAGTTGGTTCTGATGAGCTTACAGGGAACGTTATGTCAACTGGACATGGCAACATGAAGTACACGTGGCAGTCAATTTTAACATTTTTGAGGGCCTAAGGGGACACATATAGGTTGTTGGAATTATGATACATATGTTGTACTTGATGGAAACCCACTCATCTCAGATGATAAATTATAGTGCAGAGAAAAGTTCACGCACTTTCATGAAGAGAAAAGTTCCTTTCATGTACAGAAAATTTTACGCACTTTCATGCAGAGAAAAGTTCCTTTCATACAGAGAAACGTTCACGCACTTTCATGAAGAGAAAAGTTCCTTTCATGCAGAGAAAAGTTAATGCACTTCAATGCAGAGAAACGTTCATGCACTTTCATGCAGAGAAAAGCGCTCGCACATGGGAAATCTTATGGTTGGTTCATGGTATTTAGTCCTTGGTATTTGAACCTATGGTTTTGGGCCATGTATCTCGTCATAAGTGTTGATCCCAAGTATTGGGTCCGTGGTATTGATGTTATGGTTTTTGGTCTGTGGTATTGTGAAAGGCCTAAGGCTATAAAAGAGGAAGGAGATAATTTGGCAAGGCATCTTCTGAATCATTGAATATCCAATAAAGTGCTATATCTGGAATACTGTGATCGGGTTATGGTGCAGATCTGGATCTGAATGAAGAAGGAACCTGAGTGCAAGGAGAAGGATAAGTTCTATTGATGGGTCAAAATCTTAAGGCTGGAATAGTGGTATCTCTATATGATTTTGATCTGTGATATGTGGCACATGCTTGATCTATAAATCTGATAATATGGGTTAACTAATATTTGAATGTTTGAAAGAATGAATTTATAGATCTATATGCAGGTTTCTGATTAGTGAAGTAGCATACATCCCTTGATTTATGTTCTAGCTACTTCTGTTTATTGCTACAGTGTTCTGGGTTCAGAAGTGGGTTGTGATTACTATTATTATGATATGGGTACAGTCATAAGAGAAGTGTTTATTTTGATTCAGTTTTGATTAGTGAAAAGGTGACTAGTTGATGCAAAAATTCTTGTTGTTTGAAGGATGTTATTTGTGGATCCAATCTGAAAATTTATGAAACGTGGTCCCTGGAAGGAAGAGAAGGTTGCAGTCTTCTGCAGGTAGTAGCCTGCGTACTAGTATCTCAACTAGTACAAGAACTAAGGGGGTTGTAGCTCCCTTCCAGGAGAAGCTAGAAGACGAGAGAGGGTTGTAGCTCTCTGCAGGTAGTAGCCTACGTACTGGTAAAGGACTGTACCAGTACAAAATCATTGTAAAAAGAAGTTTCTAGTTGAAAAGATAGAGACATATTGCAGCAGGTGGTTTTCACCCACATTGGGTTTCCACCTTATATCTTGTGTTCTTGTGTGTGATTGTCTTCTGCTATATTTTTCTGTTCCTGGTTACTGTTTATATGATCCTAATGCATAGATTAATGTTCAACATCTATAGAATATTTTAAATTATAAGTCTATATGGTATACGCGGGTTTCCTTATCTGCAGGTTCATATATACGTGGTTTTCTCTAACTGAAGTAGCGTATATGTTCTGGGTTTGAAAAAGAAAATAATTGACCAGATAATACTGATTCACCCCCCCTCTCAGTATTATTTCCAACATGGGTAACATGTGTCACCACTCAAGAGGAACCACGTGGAAGTGATGACATCATCAAGATTTCACTTCAAAGGTTTGCATTTCAGAGGAAGAGGCCATCATAGCTTTATTTTAATTAGAATTTGAAAATATTATGATGGAAGAAGCTCCAAAATTAGGTGGCACTTGGTCACGAAGACTCAAAGGGAACAAGGGCACAGAGCTAGGGGTCGAGAACTAAGAGCTATGATTTCATCAAAAGTGGGATTCATCCTAAATCCAAGGTTAATTCTAAATTTGAAAACCTTAAATGAGAGGGGCTTCGAAATATACTAGCACGAGGTCATGGAAATCCAAAGGGATCAAGGGCACAGAGCTGGGCAAAGCACCTACAAGCTAAGATGGAATTCTAGAGGATGGTGGTATCATAACTCTTTTAATTCCTTTTTGAAAATATTCCTATGAATAGCGATTGGATATATGCTAACACTTGGTCCCAAAATATCCTGGGAACCAAGCGTGCAGAGTTGGAGATGAGCACCAAGTACTACGCACGTTATCGGGGACATGAATATCAGAGCTCCTATGAAGTTTATTTTCTAAAAATGTTCCGATGAGAGGGGATTTCAATGTATCTGTGACATTCATCTCATGGGCTAAACGACCAAGGGTGAAGCAAGAATTATAAAGGGGAATAGATCCCTGATAGAAGCCTAAAGCGCCCAAGCACCAAGCCTATGATCACCGCACCTAGTCACATGAAGGAAAAATAGAAAGGGACTAAAAAAAAGGAGCATGGAGGCATCAAAATGTTACAATTTCGTAATAATTATTTTAAAGAGTTATGATAGAGAAAAGATTTAATATCGCATCCCCTCAGTGCTAAGCCTTTGGTCACAGGAAGTGGTCCCATGGTTGAGAAATGATAAAGGAGCTTAAGCAAGAGGAGCTTAGGGCAATCAAAGCTCTCTGTTTTCGTAAGTATCTTATATAAGAGTTATGAGATATAGTTGGTTTCGATAAGTATGTCCTAGAGTGTATGGAGATGGATGAGTCAAAAGCTATGTTATAGAGCACCACTAAGGCCACCAAAGTTGATCATTTCTAGCTCTAGAACGTGGGAAATTCAAGCAGTTAAGGGGGAAAGTGACAGGCATATATACTGGTAACTATGGAGAAATATTGTGGCAGAGATGTGGCATGATCGGAGGAGATCAGAGGAATCAGCATGGAGATATTTTTCTATGGCCATCATTCAATTTTTCCATTTTTTGTTATTCTGTAATTTCTAGATTTTAAAGAAAGTATCAAATATTTTGTAATTATTTGTGCAACAGAATATTATCACATCGAGACAAATCATAGTTAGAAATATGGGGCACAACTGAGATATTTTGTGTCTATTGTTTTAATATTACCCTCTCCTTATAAAAAGACAGAAAAAACTCTTCAGAAAGGTTTCCAAATTCTACATTCTAGGGGCCCAAATTCTGTTTTTTGCAAGTTCTGAACTCTGTTTACAGATATTTTGGTTCAATTTGCTTGTTCATGGGTGCTCAGGACTATACCAATGTCAGCTATGATGGGCTGGTTATTTGGAATCTATCTTCAAATATTAATGAAGTCGTTTAGTTGATTCCATTTGGAGAAATGTGTAGTATGCTTTCCCTTTTATATACCATTTCATGTATGGTTTTCTTCCTTTGAAATTGTGTAATGAAGCTTCTAGTTTCACTCTCACTTATGGTTGTATGTATGTGGCGAAGTAGAAAAGAGTACCTGCATAAATGACATATTTACTTGTGTTATTTTATAGGTTGCAGTACCTATGTGAGCACAAATTTACTAATTATTGTTTGGTGATAAAATGTGTCCATGAGGCATAGATATTGAGACCTTAATTTTCACTCCACTATTTCTGAATTTTGACCTCTTCATTCTTCCATACTTCTATTGGAATATTTTGCAAAGGATTTTGTGCTTTATCCAACTCTCTACATTGAATTCCTTCCTTTCTTTCCTCCCGTTCATCTCTACTACAACACTAATATTAAGTTGCATTTTGTTATGTGTCGACCACTAGAATCAGGGAATTCCTCCTTGAGAGGATCCATATCTACCCATATATCTATATATC
>APFE030223566.1:33514-44177 GCA_000404065.3 Pinus taeda | reverse complement strand
TATATATCTGTGTGTACGCTTGAGTCTACCTTAGTGAAGGGCTATTGAACCAAGCTTTCAATGATCTTACTTCAAATTATGTGACATATGGAGTGCAATAGAAAGCCTCAAATAATATTCAAAATAACTCCTCTAGGATTCCCTAGTGACCCTTTCCTTCAACTTGGGGGTTGTCACTAGGAGGCTTCTACATCTTCTTAATCATATTGTGATGGGAGATAGATAAAGCTTCAACATCTTTTGGCACCATTTTCAGGAATAAAATAATAATATTTTTCCCTGGGTATGACAATTTTTGCATTCCTTCTATTGGGTGAACAAGGGAAGTGTGGGTTGAAGATGTATCACCCTGACGAATCCACTATTTGAATCTTATTTTAAACACCCTTGCTTTCCAGAGACCTCATACTCCCTAAATATTATCCAACATAAAACTCCTCCTTTATTTAACCCTAAGAAAATCATATCCCAAAGGATTTGGAACGCACAGGCCATATTACTCCAAATTCCACAAGATATTTTCTAGAAATATCATCAAACAATTCTCAAAAAGGTGAGGTAAACTACTTTGGGTTTTCCTCCAAAGTCTTGGAATATCGTGAAGAATATTGTGTGTTGTTGGGCTCATTTTCTTCTAGAGTAAAAAATGAAGAAACTTCTACCATTTCACCCCCTTTCTCATTTCATACCTCCCTTGGGGCTAAATAACTTAAAGACATCCTCATAAATAGTCCCAGGCAGAGTGTGAATAGTTTCCCAACCCAGATTGAGTCAGCTATGACTCATATACCCTCTCAGCAAGGACCTATGATAAATTTCCTACCACCTCCTTTGCTCAATATGTATCTCCCAAGTTTTCTCCTAAACGAATATGCCCCACTGGACTTGCCACATCCATTTAATGGTATGCCACAAGAATATCTCAAACTCTTGCCAATATTCATAGGGGAAGATGACATTTCAGCATAGAGGCATGTAGAAACGTTTTATGCATTCGGAGAAAATATTAATGTAGAACACCTAGATGTAGTCTTAAGACTTTTTGTCAAGTCTCTTGATGGGGAAGCCAGGAAATGGTCTAAATGCATACCAAATGGTTCAATTAATGTCTGGGAGGAGATGGAGAATTCTTTCATGAAAAAAAGGGGTGAGGAAAGAGACCATTGTTATATCCTCACCGAATTTAATGCTATGAAGAAGAAACATAATGAAGATGCGTTAGAAATCATAAAGAGGTTTAAAAAATTGTATAATAGTCTCCATGCTGAAATTAAACCTCCACCGGAGGCTGGAAAAGTAGTATTTGTTGGGGCTTTTGAACCAAAATTTGGTTTCAGACTTCAATAAAGGAAGTCTTGTACTCTGGACTAGATTCAAATAGATGCCTTAGAGGTTGAAGCAAACTTTACCCCTACTAGGAAGTCGATAGGTGGAATTGATCATTGAGAGAGGAGGAGAGGAAAATAAGAAGCCAATTTCTCAATCCAAGGAAAGGAAACCCAAGAGTAGAATATTGAGGAACTAAATAAATTAATAAGAAACTTATCTAATAAGCTCATGAAGTTGGAGCTAGAAAACAAGAATCCTCACTGACAAAATCCACAAGCCCCTACCCGAGGGTTCAATCCTCAGTATAGGAGACCTCCCTTGCAAATTTTGTAGAGGGAGAGAAAATAATAGCAAGACCACATTTAGAACCCATTATGCTTAAAGGATGATCCAGAAGAAAAAATATAGGAAACTAGTGAGGTTCAATAAAATATATTCTCGTCATTTTCAGATGAGGAATATGAAGTTGAAATACGTGAGGAATGAAGGGATGATTTAGATGCCCCACTAGATGATGGTGAGATTGATTATTATTGTAGAAATTTTGTAGACTTCATGCAAGCAAAACGGAATAGGAAAAATGTTCTCAGGTTTTCCAGAAAGAGATCTAGAATGTAGGACCAAAATGAAGCCCCTCTCTCGAAAATTTTCTTAAATCAGTAGAAAAGGGAAAGAAGACTTTAGACTCAGTATTACCTAAAAAGGAGTCCTTAGATAGAATATTTCATAATTATGAAGCCTCTAAAGTAGAAAAATTACCCTCACATCCCAAACCAATCTGTGATAAGGAAAAAAAGCTCGTTAGGATTTTCGTATGTTAGAAGAGTTTTTCTGTCTTTAATCTCCAAAACTAACTTGAGAAGGTAAAAATATTTTTCCTACCTACTAAATTGTTAAAAAAACCAACTTGTAAAGCTCAAGTTTCTCAGTTTATGTTTCCATCCACCACATCGCCCCCGCACGATAGTGTGAAACTACAAGAAGAAAGGCCTATAATTGTATTTGGACCCCACGTTGAAGAACAAGACCCTTCCACCACCCGTTTTTATGTTACATTTGTAGTATATGACAATTTTCTACATAACTGCATGCTAGGCTCAGGCACTTCTCATAACCTGATGCCCTTATCTGTCATCGAAAAATTGGGGCTACAAATAACTAGACCATATAAAGACCTCTATTCCTTTGAATTCAAAAGGGTATAGTGTCTAGGTATGAATATATATTTGGTGGTGAATTTGGCTTAGATTCCTATAAAAGGTGTAGTGATGGATATTTTAGTGGTTGACATCCCTGCAAGGTTTGGTATGCTCTTATCAAGTTCATGGCGGTCCAAGATTGGAGGGTCCATTAAATTGGATTTGACTTATGATACCATCCTTGTATTCGATCCAGAAGAAAGATGATTGTATATAGAATCAAGGTTTGTTAAGACAGTTACAAGAGCTTACTATTTGAATAACACTCCTATGTATGGTAAATAAAGAGAGTTTTCTTGTTTACTGTTAGAGGAAGATAATCTGATCCTGGAAGAGATACATGTGCAACCTTCTATCCAACTAGATCAACATTGCTAGAATGTGATAAGATGTGGAAGTTATACTTTGATGGTGTTTATTCCAAGGAAGGAAATGGGGTAGGTATGCTGCTCATATCCCCAGAAGGTAGTTTGATCGCTCTCTCTTTTAAATTGGAATTTTAGGAAATCAATAATGTTGATAAGTAGGAAGATTTACTCTTTGGCCTACAAGCTCCAAAAATATGAATATTGAGTGCTTGAATGTGTTTGGAGATTCGGAGCTCATAGTAAAATAAATAAAAAATTAGTGTAAAACCAAGAATTTGAGATTCAAGGACTACTGTAATGAGGTTTGGGATCTGATTGATAACTTTTTCTTAGCCTCCAACATTCAATTCTTCCCCAAAGAAAGAAATAAACTCACTGTCTCCTTAGCCATAACTGCTAGCAATTTTAAATCACCTTAAAATCCACTTCTCAGGTATGAGGTTGAAGTCAGATATAGGCCCTTAGTGCCATATAATTCAGACATTGGCATGTGTTTGAAGATTAGGACTAGATCAAACGCTTCATGGAATTTATTGGGGAATTATCAAATTCAGTAATTGACCAAGGGGAAGAGAAGATGATGGATGAGTAGTAGGTAGGTTGGGAAGAAACCATTGCAGGCACAAGATTTTATAGGTGAAGTGTAACACTATTCCCTAGGATTTGGTTCCAGTTGAAATATTTTTTAACTCAAAAAATGTGGCTACCAAACCAACCGAACAAGAAATTGAAGAACAGGTGGAGGATTGCAACATTAGAGTAGAAAAAGATCCCGGATAACCAAGCTGGAAAAAGGAATGGAAAGGTATCTAAACCTTTTTAGAGAGTATAGGGATTTGCTTTCTTCATCATATCATGATTTAAAAATGTTTGATACTAATATTATTCAAAATAATATTATGGGGAGAAACCATACAAGAATAAGAATATACAGATCAACCCTCCGTTACTCCCATCAATTGAGAAGGAAGTGAGGAAACTACTTTGGGCCAAGATCATTGTACCACTAAGATAATTACAATGGGTGGCGAATATGGTTCCTGTCAGGAAAAGTAATGGAGAGATAAGGTTGTGTATGGATTTCGGGAATATCAATGAAGCCTCATTAAAAGACAATTACCCATTGCCTAAAATGGATTACATCTTAGAGAATGTAGTAGTGTCAGCTCAGATGTCTATGATGGATGTCTTTTCATGCTACAATCAGGTGGCATTGCATTCTGAAGATCAAAAGAAAATTGCATTGGCCACACCCTAGGGGACCTTCATGTATGCTAGAATGCCATTTGGTTTCGTAATGCAGGAGACACTTTTCAAAGAGAAATGGATATAGAATTTGTGAGAGAGCATGAGAAATTTGTACTAATTTACCTAGTGACATTATTGTCTTCTCTAAAACATATGAGAAACACATTTAACACTTACAAATCACTTTTTAGAAATGAAAAAAGTATAGCTTATCCTGAATCATAAAAAATATTAGTTTTTTCTAAGTGAGGGAAATCTATTAGGTGACATAGTAGCTAAAGAAGGGGTGAAGATTGATCCCAAGAGGGTGGAAGACATAAACAAGATTCCCCTACCAAGGAATAAGAACGAGGTTAATTTTTTTTGGGAAGTATTACTTTTTGAGGAGATTCCTCCGTAATTATGCTAAGACAATTAAAGAAATTACGGGGATGTTTCAGAAGGATAGGGAGGCTAAATGGACTGGAGAAGCTCTAGAGTCATTCTTTAAAATCAAAAGGGCCTTTACAGAATCTCTGGTATTAGTCAACCTTGACTACCTAAAACCATTTTTCATTTTCTCTTTTGCTTCTCCTCATACAATGGCTACTGTCTTATTGCAGAAAAAAATTGAAGAATATGAGCAACCAATAGCATTTTTAAGCCAAGTGCCTTAGGATGCTAAGTTAGAGTATAACATTTTGGAGAAGTGGGCCTATGATTTAATCAAGGATATGAAGACCTTCAAGATATATGTCATGTAATCATTCATAATCTCTTATTTTCCTATAACAGGTATGAAAGACATTCTAGTGCAAGGGGATAGTGACGGAAAAAGGGGTAAAGGGATTGCTAAAATACAAGAATACGACCTGGAGATCAAACCCACAAAGATGATCAAGGGTAACGGATTAGCTAAAATATTGTTTGAATCAAACTCCCAAGCCTTGGGTATAAATTTGCTGATAGAGGAGGAAGAAAACTAAAGAGAAGAAGAGCAAAACAAGGTCAAGAGCACAACACAGAAAATCAAAATGAAGTACCTCATGTGTCACTGGTATAAACACATAATCCACTATTTACTTTTTTTGAGCTTTCCAGTCAATTTTGATAAATTTAAATACAAACCTTTGAGGCTACAAGCCCAAAATTTTTCCATTTCAAATGGCCAATTTCATTGGAAAGACCTAGTGGGGATTTTTCTTTTATGCCTAGTTGAAGAAG
Organism: Pinus taeda; assembly: GCA_000404065.3. Taxonomy (NCBI): domain Eukaryota; kingdom Viridiplantae; phylum Streptophyta; class Pinopsida; order Pinales; family Pinaceae; genus Pinus; species Pinus taeda. The sequence continues at coordinate 38,830 of APFE030223566.1, read as the reverse complement.
AGATCCATAAAATGATAGGTGAGTTCCATAATTGTGTATGTGGGGGGGATTATAATTGGAGAGAAACAACCCATAAAATTCTCAAAGTGGATTTCTTTTGGCCCGAGTTATTTGGTGAGGTAAACGCATATGTTTGGTCCTATAAGAAGTGCCGAATGTTTCTGAAAGGAAGAAATTAACACCTTTGCATTTAATCCCTATTTTGGTTGAAGAACCTTTCATACATTGGGGTTTAGACTTCGTTGGGGAAATACACCCGCCCTCCATCAGTAAGCACAAATGGATCCTTACGGACGTTGGTTACTTCACTAAGTGGTTGGAAGAAGTCTCAGATAGAAATGCAACCAATGTGGTGGTTATCAAATTCATGGAGGAGAATATCCTTGTAAGTATTGGTTGCCCAAAAAACATTATCATTGATAATGCTCAAGTTTTTAAATCTGCCAAGTTTCTGAGTTTTTTCTACAAGTACAACATCATTGTGGGTCGCTCCACTGGCTACTATCCATAGGGTAATGGATTGGCTAAATCATCAAATAAAACTTTGGTAAGAATTCTTAAGAAGACAATATTAGAAAGTTAGAAAAACTGGGACTCACAACTGAATTTTTCTTTGTGGGAAAATAATGTTACTACTAAGAGGTCAATTGGAAAATATCCTTTTGAATTAGTGTATGGGAAAGCTGCAATTTTAGCCATACAACTAGCAATGCCCGTGGCCAAAATTCTACATGATGTTGATGAAGAGCCAAATTCTCTAACCAGGAGAATCCATCAACTGGTAGAACTTCAAGAAGTCAAGGGGGTGGTGACTTAGAATTCGATTCAGTATCAAGAAAATATGAAGACCCTGTTTGATAGAAAGTCAGAAGACAAAACCTTACAGTGTCGGATTTGGTCCTCAGGTGGGATGTCAGACGTTAGGATAAAGGAAAATATGGAAAATTAGATCCTTTATGGTTTGGACCTTTCAAGGTTGCTGAGGCAAATGAGAAAAACACTTTCTCACTAGAAAAATAGGATGGTGAAATTCTTGAGATGCCTATGAATAGACTACTTATCAAGATTTACTTCCAAAAATAAACAGGTCGACTTTCACCCATAGTAGATACCAGTGAGCCATTGTAGATACTAGTAATTTTGTAAGTGTTTGATTTTTTTGTTTATGTTTTTATGTAGTTGAATAAAATGACTCCATGCCCAATGGATATAAGGCTAGTATTCTGTAGGTTCTTTGCACGTTGCTAGCAAGGGACTATCCCAAATTAGAGCCAATATTTTCACCTACTACACCTTGTTTGAATTGTGCCAAATGATGTAAAATGACTACAAAAGGGTAAAAAAGGAGAATGAATATTGGAGGGAAAAAAATCAAGGAGGAGGCCCAAAACCAAAACTTAAGTTTCAAAGTTAAGAGGGAAACCCAAATCTAAAAAAGAGCACTGAAGTTCGAGGCTCAATAACATCAAAGCCCGATATCGGGAAGGCTAGCAGGTGGGCAAATCAATAGTGAATTTTTCAAAGGATTGAGAGCCTCATAAATTAACCTTAATTCCAATTTCAAAAACTTTCAATGAGAGGGGCTCCGATTTAGATTGGCACTTGGTCACAAATACTTCAAAGGACCAAGGGTGCAAGGCTAGGGGTTGAGTATTGAGAGCTTTGAGCCCATCAGAAGAGAAGGTTCTCATAACTCCCATGTCAATTCCTCTTTGAAAAGTTTTGATGAAAGGGGGCTTCTGATACATGTTGGCACATGGTAACGATTTATCCACAGAATCCAGAGCGAAGGGAATATTTAGCACATAAGGGATTTGATCCCATCAGAAGTCGAGGATATCGTAACTCCAAAGTAAATCCCAATTTGAAAATTTCTAATGCGAGGGGTTTTGATATAAGCTAGAACTTGGTCACAAGAATTCTAAAGGATCAATAGCACAAAACAAGCAGAGACCTCAAAGAATTTTCCATTGGAAGATTAGTGTTTCGTAAACCCCCAACAAATTCATCTCTTGAAAGCACTGAAATATTGGAGGAAAGGGAAAATACATGCGAGACCTTTGAAAATACAAATACACAAGGGAACTTTCTCTCTCCTCTGAAGAAGACACTTGGCAGCAGATAGTTGGTTCTCATGAGATTACATGGCTAATTATATTAGCTTGATGTGGCAGTTAGTTTTAGCATTTTTGAGGGCCTAAGGTGAAAAATATGAGTGACACATGTCACCACTCAAGAGGCGCCACATGGAAGTGATGATGTGGACATGATGTCACTTCAGAAGTCAGTATTTTGGAGTAAGAGGCCATTGTAAATCTGTTTTAATTAGAATTTAAAATTATTCTGATGAAAGGAGCTCCAAAATTAGGTGGCACTTGGTCACGAAGACTCCAAGGGACCAAGGGCATATATCTAGGGGCCGAGCACTTAGAGATATGAATTGATCGAAAGTCGGAGTCATCGTAACTCCAAGTTTAATTCACAATTTGCAAAATTCTGATGAGAAGTGCCCCAAAATCTACCAACACCGGGACATGTAAATCCAAAGGAATCAAGGGCGTAGGGCTGGCCAGAGCACCTAATGGATAAGATGGAATTTCAGAGGATGGTGGCATCATAACTCTTCTATTTCATTTTTTTATCTTATGATGAAGAGGGATTTGATATATGATGGCACTTGATCACAAAACATCCAAATAATTAAGGGTATAGAGTTGGGGTCGAGCACCAAGTGCTATGAACCTTATCGGGGATGTGAATATTATAGCTCCTCTGAAATTTCTTTTCTGAAAATGTTACAATGAGAGGGGCTTCTGACGTATCATTGGAATTGGTCTCATGGGCTCAAAGGATTGAGGGTGAATCATGAATTATGAAGGGATATAGGCTCCTGACAAAAGCTCAAAGCCTTAAGTGTCTAAGCACCAAGCCTCCAGTCACCGCACTCGGTCCCATGGAGGAAAAAGAGAAAGGGTCTAAACATATGGAGATGGGAGGCATCAAAATCTTACAACTTTGTAATGCTTATTTTAAAAGAGTTACAATAGAGAAAGGCTTTGATATCACAACCTGTCAGTGCTAGGACTCTGGTCGTGACACCTCGTCCTATGGGATACACAGGAAGAGAGCTAATGGAAAAGGAGCTTGATGGCATCACAAATTTATGATTTTGGAAGGTTATTTCAAATGAATTTATGAGGAGAGAAAGACTCTGATATTTCATCCCCTATTCTTTAAGACTTTGGTTGCAGGTAGTGGTCCCATGGTTGAGAAGTGATAAATGAACTTATGTAGGAGGAGCACAGGGAGATCGAAGTTATTTATTTTCATAACTATCTTTTATAAGAGTTACGAGGTATATTGGGTTCTGGTACATATTTTGTAGAGTGTATGTAGATGGGTGAATCGACAAATATGTTATAGAGTGCCACTAAGGCCACCATAATCGATCACTTCCAACTACAGAAAGTGGGGAATTAAAGTAGCTAAGGGGGAAAGTGAGAGGAGTGTTGACCAGTAATTGTGAAGGAAAAAAATGGAAGATATGTGGGTTGATTAGAGGTGATTAGAGGAATTAGAAGGGAGATATTCTTCTCTGGCCATCATTAAATTTTTCCTTCTTTTTTTTTTAATCCTGTAATTTTCACATTTTAAAGAAAGTACCAAATCTGTTTCAATGATTTGGGTAGCAGAACATTCACATGCTGAGAGAACTGGTAGTTCAAGTGGCTGGAGCATGCTCGAGATATTTTGTATTTGTTGTTTCAATATTCCCCACTCCTTATAAAAAGTGGGAAAAATCACCTTAGAAATGTTCCCAAATTCTTCATTTTAGAGGCTTGAATTCTATTTTTTGCAAGTTCTAAACTCTATTTGTAGAGAAAGTGGTTTGACTTTTGGTTCAATTTTCTTGTTCATGAGTTACTTTGGTTTATGTTAGACACCTATACTACTAGTGTAAACCCTTATTATTATTAGTACAACCCACTTATTATATTGATGTACCCATGTAGTGCCCATATTGCTACTATTGTGCCCCATAGAAGCCCACTATTGTTATTATTGTGCCCTTACACTATTATTGTTATGTCGGCTCTGATTATGTTATGACCCCTTAGACTCCTATATATAGAAAGGAGGTATTTTCATTTGTATCATCCAAGAAATTGTTCATTTATGTTAATGTAAAGGAGGTTTCCCCCTTGAGAGGCTGAAATTCTAAGGCGTTGATCTATCTTTTCTATCTTTTCTTGAGCTGGTTTCATAACATTTGGTATCAGAGCTTTGGATTCTAGGGTTTCGCTGCTCCAAACAGGTCATCGTGGCATTTTTGCTATAACTTTTTTTTCTGTGACGTTTCAGAAGCCGCAGAAAAACCCATTTGAGAAGAAAGCTCGCTGAACCTTGGGTCCAAATTTCAAAGCTTTTCACACTATATTTGTGGAGATATGATCTGAGGAAGTTGGTCTTTTTCCAGACTCCTGAATTACATTCCAAACAGGTGACCTGGGGAGAATCGTCATAACTTTCTCTCTGGGGATCGGATTGAAATTTCGTAAGAAGGTATAGAAGGAGGACGGACTGTAGTTTCTTGTACGAATGTTTCAGATCCAATGGTGGAAGCAGTGACTCGTGGCGCGTCGTACAAGTTCGATTTTTTGAACTAGTCTATAATCAAGTCACTGTGGGAGATTTCACATAACTCTTCCTTGGAGAATCCAATTTGGGTCAGACTTGTGGCATTGGAAAGAGGACATAGAGGGCTACTACAGGTCATAGTTTCATAACTTAAGGATCTGAAAGTACACAGTTACCTTCATTGCAAGATCGAGCTCCTAAAATCAAGAAAAAACAAGATGAGGAAGTTTGATGGCAAGGATCTGGTAAATTGGATACGTGAGATGGAGCAATATTTTGATCTACATGGTGTACCACTGTTATAGAAGGTATGTATTGCATCTTCATATTTAGAACCAAATCAATTTTTATGGTATTAAGGGCTTTGTTCTCGTAAACGACTTGTTACGTGGTCAATTCTCACAGAGGAAATGATAGCACATTATGAGGATACAAAGAGCAACACCTTCTTTAGAGCAACACCACAACAATTGGAAAGAGTAAAAGGGCTTTGTGACATACTGGAAAGAAAAATTATGAAGCATACCCTTCACAACTATAAAGATGGAAGTGTTGTTTCTCCTAGCCTTCCACAACCTACAAGGGTTACACCACAACAATTGGAAGAAAAAAGAGAAAAAGGCTTTGTTACAATTGTGATAGCAAATGCACTAAAGGTCATAAGTGTGTTGAGAAGAA
>APFE030223566.1:3126-32571 GCA_000404065.3 Pinus taeda | reverse complement strand
GAATTGTTCATTTATGTAATGTAAAGGAGGTTTCCCCCTTGAAGAGGCTGAATTCTAAGGCGTTGATCTATCTTTTCTATCTTTTCTTGAGCTGGTTTCATAATAGTTTATATCCATGTTAACTATGATGGACTGGTGATTGGACTCTATCTTCAAAGATTAATGAAGCAATTTTGTTGATTACAATCAGAGCAATGTATAGTATGTTTTCCCTTCTGTATACCATTTCTTGTATGTTTTTCTTCCTCTGAAATTGTATAATGAAGCTACTCGTTTCACTCTCACTTACGGTTGTATGTATGTGGCAAAGTAGAAAACAATACCTATATAAAATACCCTTAACCCTAATCTTTCTCTTAACCCTGATGATGGATCCCATTTGGGATTCGAAACGTTGGTGTAAAAATTCTCTTACTGTGGATTCTCCGATCAATGATTCAAAATACCTATATAAATGACAGGTTTACTTGTGTTATTTTATAACATGTAGTACGTTTGTGAGAATATATTTACTAATTGTTGTTTGGTGACAAAATGTCTCCATGAGGCATAGAGATTGAGACCTTAATTTGCACTCCACTATTTCTATGTATTCACCTCTTAATTCTTCCATAATTCTACAATAACTTGTTGCTTATGATTCTGTGTTTTATCCAACCCTCTACATCAAATTCCTTCCTTTCTATCCTCCCCTTCTTCTCTAGTACACCGTCAATATTAAGCAACATTTTTTTGTGTGTGGGCCACCAAAATCAGGGCATTCCTCCTTTAGATGAGCCATATCTACACATATATATGTGTGTGTGTGTGTGTGTTTTTACTTTAGTCTACATTGGTGAAGGGCGATTGAACCAAGCTCTGAATTATCTTATTTAAAGCTATGTGACATATGGAGTGCAATAGAAAGCCTAAGATAATCTTTACAAGAACTTCTCTAGGATGCCCTAAGAATTGAGCCTTTCCTTCAACCCGGGGGTTATCTCTAGGAGGCTTCTACATATTCTGAAGAATATTGTGACAGGAGATAGATAAAGCTACAATAGGTTCATTGAGTGAAGACCCCGTGCATTTCACATACATAAGTGTATCATACCATTTTCCATGTACCTCTAGGTATATTGGATGGCACTCCATGCATAAAACTTATATGGGAACTCTCCCATCATAAATTTATGCATTAGACAACACTAAAATGAATTGCACTTCCATGTACCATCGAGTGTATTTTGAAACTCCACCATAGCTTTATATCCTCACCATAGGTAGCTGAGTCGACCGCCTTGTACACTGTGATACACTAAACATAACATTCAGGGAGATATTGCAATTCACAGTTGTTTGGTAAACCTTTATGCCTAGTTTACCCTCTTTGATTTATTTTCTGTGTTAACTGTTAAAATTCATTAATCCACCTTGGAAGAATAAGACCCTTTACCCCATCATTTCTGTAGAATGCAAAATAAGCATCTTCTTCCATTAGAGGTAACTCCTGGCCATTCTTAGAAGCATAAGAAAATGCAGACTACCAAATCTAGTACTTCAGGGGCTATTACTTCTGTTCCTCCATCTGAGATAGATCCACTAGAATCATGTTTTCCTATGAGTATGGAGCTCAATATTACCTCTCCATTGGCTGGTGACTCTGACACAGTCGAAACTGAAGCACTTGAAATATCTTTACCTAACGTATTTGAACCTAAATTTCTCAAGTCAAAGACAACTCAACCTGAGGATATACAACCTAAGGTGCCATAACCATCCTCACCTATTACTTCAGAACGATATCATTCTCTTCCACTCTCTCAAATATAACCCCAAAATATATATCTTGGACCCGATGGTGAATCCCTTCCACCTGGTCTTGTGACTATTGAAGAGATTCCACAAGAAAAGCCTTAAACCTCATCTCCCATTCTAGGAGAGACTTATTTTTATCATGCCCATCCTTTTCCATCTCCTCATACTCCATTTCAACCTCCTTTATCTGATCCTTTTCCTTTCAACTCACCTTTGAGTTTCTCTTAGCAATCATCTTTGGGATTAAACATGGCTAAGTCTAGTCTGATTTCCCATCTTGTATCTTATACCATGGCTGAGGCAACCCAAGTTGAAACCTCATCCATGGTTTTAACCACACTGAAGGCACATTTATATGCTGACCTATTTGTCCCACATGGTTACCAATCCTTTTATGGTATGTTCTCTAGTGCAACATCTAGTCCATTGATCTCTCCCAAGACATCTACATGTGGAATTCCATTTGGCACTATGTTAATGAGCGCTACACAATATACTAATCTTCCTCCATCTACATCTACATTTAAGCAACAAAATTTGTGTTAGTGGACATGGTTATTTACAAGAAGTCACTCGATGTCCTATTGGGAACCCTCCTCTTGGGGAGAATTTGCCTCTGTATTATCATCCTCTTTCGCCTGGGGGGGAAACTGTTGTAGGTTCATTTCCATCCCCTCAAATTAGTGCTCATCCTCGAATGAGTCCTCCTTATTTTGGAATGACTGCTAGTGTTTGACAACCTACTTTTCATATTCAACCTGATTCAATTGTGGTTTCATATTTAGCTTCTCAACATGTTCCATGTAACCCTCATATTTTTGTTCAACAACTCATGTCTCAACCTATCCAAACTCAAATGAAAATGATCCAACCTTTATAGGTTGTACCTTTAACTCAACTCATTCTTATAGTACTTGGTGCATCTCAACCCATGTATACCCAACCTATTTAAGGTAACCTACAATCACAACAGTCTAGGAAGGCCATTCCTCAAGCTCAGATGGGTCAGAATGTGTATGGTATGGCATAGGAACAACCACAACTAAATATACCTTAGGTTGGGATTCTCAAAAGAGCATAGGGAAACCATGTCCATTGTATCAACGTATCCCTTAGATGCCTTATGGTCAGTTAATACAAACTCAATTGTTCCAACCTTTGCAAGGTCATCCTAGAACTGAACAACAGGGTTATGTGTAGACTAGCTATCAAAATCCTTCTTATCCCAAGACATAGTTACCTATTTATTACGCTATCCCTTCTTATCGAGGATATCCTCCACTAGACATTAACATGAAGTTTCCATTCTTGGTGTCTCTCGAAATGTTGGATTTGATTAGGCTCACCGACAATCCCATCGCTCATTCTCCTTGGTGGCTGGTTATTCCTACCAAGTTTCCTTCTAATATTGCTATATTCAATGGGAATATGGATAAGACCCATCCACACATATAATGACATATCATTTATTGTTTTCTTTGAACTCCATCAATGATGATTCTGTTCAATTGTGTATTTTCTAGTGTACACTCACTAATACGCCAGCTAAATTTTAGATAGAATTACCTCAAGCTTATTTTGATAACTTTAGCACCTTGAATAGTACATTCCTAACAAATTTCTAGTTACCCATCAAACATGAAACTCGAACAAAACTCTTAACCAATTTAAAATAGAGTAAGGCCACTCACATATCTGATCATTTCATGAGTGGTGACATTGTCGTCACTTAGTTAAGAATTTTGTTCCTGATCAATTGTTAGTTAGATGGTTCATAAATTATTTGTTGCCATCTATCATAGAAGAAGTATCCAAAGGTCATGTTGTGACTGAAGAACAAGTGATCTCTTATGCCCATTATTTGGATCTCATTTATACCTAATATGGCATGTGGTATGATAAGATACGAGATACTCCAAGACCTACTAATACTGTTACTCAAAATATTGGTAAAGAATTCACATGTTGTTGATGGTGTGATTGCTTCTACTAGCTAGAATTGATGATTAAACCATCTGGTTCAACTCTTGTTTTCTCTTCTCAAAACCCTCCTTCCACTCCTTCGACTTCTACTTTTGAGATCAATGTTGTTCAATCATCTAAAGGAAAACCTCTGCAACTAGGAAGTAAGACGAAAGGAAAAGGAAAGAAGAAAAAATACAATGCTCTGTAGGATAAACAAAACAATCAGCCTCTTGAAGAGAAGAGGAAACCTTGTTACCCATGTATAATCTTTGATGAGGATAATTTCACTTGTGATTATCCATACAAGCCAGGGGTGAATCAATTCCTTAAATCCTCCACTACACCCGTTATATTGATAGACACATTCCCAAATAAATAGACCAATTTGGTTGTTGAGGACCCTATTTCCTCTAATTCAACTTTAATGCTTTCCTCTACTAAGCCTCAAAATGATATTTTGTTGGCTACCTAAAGTAAGGACTATGGCAATGTGAATCCTTTGAATAGTCAAGCTACTAATCAACCTACCAGTTTGACCACATCTCCGTCTGACTCTACTCCAAATGTCGTACCTATTGAATTAGCAATTAATCCTCAGAAGGGTGTTATTCATAAATAGATATTCAACCCTTTTACAAGAGATTATCAAAATTATGACATAGTTGAGGAACTAGTTGAGGCCCATCAACTATGTCCACTCTTAAGGTGTTGAAAAATTTCCCTACCCAAAGGAATGATTTTTCTCGATAATAGGATGTATTGATCCTTCGGATTCGAACCTAGTAGTCTTTAACAATGAGAACCATACACCTCAACTTCCGACCTAGTTATATTTAATGATCTAGGTTGTTGTTCATAGTAATAATATTCATCGTTCCATTGTGGATGAAGGTGGATCAACCTATATTATGTCCCTCTCTTGCTAGAAGGTTATTGGTTCTCCCCATTTAAGCCAGTAACCAACCATTTTGAAAGCTTTTGATGGAAGAACTTATAAAATATGTGCAATTTTGAATTCTCTACAAGAGGAATTAGTTGGAAATATTGTATCAGTAGAAGTTGAAGTTATCGATGGACCTCTATATTATAGTATTTGACTGGGTCGTAAGCGGTTCAATTCCATGGCTATGATTATTTCCACATACTTTCAAATTATCACTTTTCCTCATAAAGGCGGTATCATAGCCATCGATCAAATCAATTTGTTTTCCAATGATTCTTCAGGTACTGGAAGTACCCCTCTTGTGGGGGAAACCCCTCATCTGTGTCATCATGTTTGAGTTGGAATGCTTAAGTATTCCTCTCTCATGGGAATCATTCTACTTCCTCCTCCCCTAATGCTTGAAGAATCCACTTTACTTGCCTATATTAATATGATATTTTCTCATACTGCTCCATTTGATCCATGGGTAGCACCAGATTCATCTAATATCAATAGTTTTGGTGACCATATGAGCCTCATTGAGTTAGATTATGAAACCATCCACTTAGTTTGTGTGGCTTATCTTGTCCTTCCTCTTCGATCAATTGGGTTGATCATTCTTTAGATTATGGTACATTTTCTGATTCCATCTATTATACATTTTCCACCAATGAGAGCATCATGGAGATCATGATGCCAAATGATGCATGATCATTATCATAATTCCTCCTTGCCAGATTTCTTTGAGGACAATATTATTGAACCTTATCAACCCAATATCATTGAGATACCTATGAATTCCCAAACCATTTACGATGTTGATTCAAAGAAGAACTTGTCAAACACTGAAGAGCCATCCCTCTTGACATTTCACTTAAATATGGAATTATCAAAAATCTACATATCGATTTGTCTTTCTCTCCTGATGAGGTCAAGACTTATAAATCCCTATTCCAAGGATTCAGAGATGTTTATGCATGGTCTTATGAATAAATTCATGGTATAAATCCAAACATTGTTATGCACTAAATTAAAATGCACCCTAATGTTAAACCATTGTGGCAACAACTTCACCCTTTTCATCCCAAGAAGGATGTTGTTATAAAAAATGAGGTTGAAAAAATTCCTCAAGTTGGTCTCATCTATCCTATACCTTTAATTGACTCAATGTCTAATATTGTTCATATTATGAAAAAATAGGGTACAATTCACGTATCTGTCAATTATCGAGATAGTAATCATGCTTGCCCGAAGGAAAATTATCCCACCCTTTGCATCAACCAAATCATTGTTGAATATGCCAATTATGAGATATTTTCATTTATGGACGGTTTCTCTGACTACAATCAAATCAAAATTCTCTTGAATGATCAACATAAGACTACATTCATTTATTGCTAGGGAACATTTTCATGTAAAAAACTCCCTTTCGACTTAAATAATGTTGGGGCTATGTTTTAGAGGGCCATGAATTATTCCTTTCATGACATCAAACATATTGTGCAACCTTCTTCATGACATCTGGATGATCAACCAATGCATCTTAGGGCAATCTTTTCACGATGTAGAAATTATAACATTCGTCTCAATCAACACAAATTTGTGTTTTATGTTATCTCCAACCATCTTTTGGGATTTTTTGTATGACAACAAGGAATTTATATTGATCCCCTCAAAGTTCAAATGATCATTGATCTGCCTACTCCTTCTTCCCTCCTTCAGGGTCAACAACTCCTAGGGAAGTATAACTTTCTTTAGAAGTTTGTTCCCAATTATGTTGAATTAACCAAAGGATATACTCACTTGCTAAAGAAATGGGTCCCTTTCCATTGGGATGTTTCTACTCAAAAGGCGTTTGATGCCTTGAAAGATGTATTGGTTCGGGCATATTTGCTATACTCCCCTGATTACCAATGTGATTTTTCCTATAACTTGCTGCTGAAAGTACTACCATTTCTATGGTATTGTTCAGGAAGATGATGTAGGAACTAAACATCCATCTATTACTTGAGTCAGAATCTCAATGATACCAAATTCAATTACACCTATGTTGAGAAGTTAGCTTTGGCAATTGTTCAATATGTCCAAATATTTCACCATTACATCCTACTTCACAAACTATGGTTGTTTCAGATTGCAACTCCATGATGTACATCCTCTTGCAATGGGTTAATGGGGAGAAATACTCTAAGTGGATTCTCATCCTGCAAGAGTTCAATTTGGAATTCGTTAAATCCAAGTTAATTTGAGACTATTGTTTTGAGGCTTCTATGATTTATATTTTGTGTAGAATTTTCTTTCGAGATTATCGCATCAATAATTCTTTGTATCGATCTTTCGAGCCATCCATCGTGTCTCATCATCAGGATAGATCAAAAAGTGTGTAAGCTAGATCTCTGCAGAATGAATAAATAGAGGTGTGAGATGGTGATGGAGTGAGAAACATGGTAGCCAACATGCCTTAGGTTAGGTTAATTGATAATTAATACAACTTTATAATTCATAAAACTTGGTAATTATTACAGTTAGTATTTTTATAATAATAATTGCATTTTAATTAATTATCACATTGTTCTTATTAATTTATTTATATTTTTGGAATAAACCTTTACAATTGAAGGGATTTTTTTAGGGATGAAGGCGATGACTGGTAAGAGCTAGGGTTTACAAAAATTATTCAGGCATTGAACACCATGGAGGGGCATAGAGGGGGGAGCTCCACTCCCTCCTATAGTCAAGAAGTCTCCAGCCGAGGTAAGAAACTGCTGGAGGTTGAAAAAGGTCTTTCAGGAGGAGGGAAAGGGAACATCGATGATGCATAAGAGAGCATTAATAAAAGGGAGGAATACACATTAAAAGAAAAAGAGGAAGAGGACAAGAAATAGGAAGCAGAAAACAAAAAACAAAAGGGTCCACGCAAGCCCAAGACCGCGGTCACAGCCAAAGTGTTATTAAGTAATCCAACATTGCAGGCACATAGGGATCACATGAGGACCTATGCTATCATTTTTAAATTCATGGGGTTACGACCCATATAGAAGGCACTAGAAGCATGGATTAAATATCATTGGAAACTTAAAGGGGATATATACCTACATCTTAGGACAAAGGGTTTCTTTATTGTAGTCTTTACTAACATTGAGGATAAAGACAGGGTGTTTAAAGGAGGGCCCTACTTCTACGCAGATGTAGGCCTCTATATCTGGCCTTGGATGATGAATTTTGTTGTGGAGTGCGAGACTTTCACTTCAGTCCCAGTTTGGGTATGACTCTACTCCTTACCTCTAGATTATTGGTAATCATAATCTTTATCAACAATAGGAAATAAATTAGGGCATTTTGGTAAAATATTTGAAGAAACTAGAAGGGGAAAGTACACCTCTTTTGCTCGTATATGTGTGGAGATGGATCTCTCTGGAGCTCTACCGAATGAGGTGATCCTGGAAGTTTTTGATGAAGAATGGGTGCAAACAGTGGATTATGAACATATTGCATTTAGATGTTGCAAGTGGCATGAACACGGGCATCTATTCAGAGAATTCCCTCTTAACAAAACAGAGAGCAGAAGTAAAGTTACAATAGGGAAATACACTAAAAGCTTTCATAAAGTGGGAAATAAAGGAGAGGGAGGTAAAAGGTTGCAAAATAAAAACCACACAGAGGGGCAATAGGCAAGTCCAAACAGGTAAAAAGTACTAGAAGAAGAGGAAGAGGTAACAAAGGTAGATTAGGTCATGGAGGGAAACTCAGGGGAGAAGGAAAAGGAAGAAAATAGTGAGAAGACATAGGAAATTAACCAACAAAATGGGACTATGTTGAGCAACATGGAATTGGAAATGGACCAAGAAATGACCCCGAGTGAGGTGGAAATGGATGATCATGAACTGCAGGATATTCTAGAAGGAGAACATCTAGATCTGGAAAGATTCTTGAAACAGGGGACCATGGGAGGTGTCGACTCACTACCTCAAGAGGAGTTTAATAGTGTAGCAGTTGTTTCTATGGAGAACTGAGGCTAAAAGGTTGGGAGGGAAAAGAAACCTCGAAAGGCATGACAATGAAGGGGTGAAAACCATGAAAACCACATCAAGACTCACTCCCAGAAACCCAGGAAGGAAAAGGGGCAGAAAAAAACAAAATGAGCTACCGATGGAATGTGGAAACTTGATGATAGATTCAAGTAATATGAAATATCTAACCATCTACTCCTTTACAAATCTTTCTTAATGAAGTTCACATCTTGGAATATTAGAGGTCTAGGAAGTAAAAGGAAGCAAAGGATTCTTAATAATAGAATGAAATAAGAAACTCCTGATATAATCTTTATCTAGGAAACTAAATGTTCAATTCAAAAAATAAGAGAAATACACAACAAATGGCTCAATAGATATGAATTTCTAGAATTCAAGGCAAACAAAACAGTAGGAGGAATTCTTACACTTTAGAACCCCCAAAAGATTAACATAGTGGATGCAAAGGCATCTAGGAGTTATTTAACAGTGGTTATTCATCCTGTGGGAGACAAGGAGATTTATTTAATCACAAACATTTATGGCCCTCAGAGACCTGATGATAAACTCAGGCTACTCACTTCTCTAAAGGATCTAAGAGATAGACATTTAGGAATACCATGGATTATGGGCGGGGACTTTAACATGATCAAATCCCTGTCAAAAAAAAAGGTGGAACCAGAACTATAAGCAAAGACTCTATAGCATTTAAGAATTTTATAGACAACATGAAGCTAGTTGACATAGATACAAGAAATGGCCTCTTTACCTGGAACAAAAAAAGAGGAGGAGAGTCTCAAGTAGCTTCAAAGTTAGACAAGTTCATAATCTCAGAGGACCTTATGCTCACAGGCCTTGATATGACATTGAGAATTCTCCCCTTTGGTGGGTCGGACCATTCGCCTGTTCAATTTGAGGTTACTAGCATTGGAATCCCAAAGAATAGACCTTTTAGAATTGAAAATACCTGGCTCACCCATCCAGAATTTATTAGCAGCATTGAAAATGGTGGAAAGAAGATCTGCAGATCCAGGGAACGAGAATGTTTCTATTACACAAAATATTGAAACACATCAAGCTCAGGCTCAAAGATTGGAATAAGAATGAGTTTGGAAATATTTTTGAAGCAAAAAAAGTTGTTGAAAGAAAAATGCAAGAACTTAATCAGACCCCTATCACAGATGGCTTTGATGGGGAAAGAAATGAATAAGCCAACAAGCATCAATAGGATTGGGAGGACTTATGTAAACAATAGGAAATATTTTGGAGACAAAAATCAAAAGTTCAATGGCTAAAAGAAGGGGAGAGAAACAAAAGGTTTTTCTATAGATCTACAATGGAGCACATGTCTCACAACAGAATCTCAACGATCAAGGACTCCAGAGGCCAACTTCTCAACACCCATAAAGATATAGAAGTTGTGTTGGTTCAACATTTTCAAAGCATAGCAGAGTAACCCATCTTAGATAGATCACAATTTATCAAGGACTTCATAAAGCACATTCCTAAGCTAGTAAAAAGAGAAGATAATTGCAATCTTAATAGGTCGGTGAATGAAGAGGAGGTTAATGAAGCCATCAAAGAAATTCAGAATGGAAAAGCGCCAGGCCCAGATGGTTTCAATGTAGATTTCTTTAAAGCATGCTGGAATATTATCAAGAAAGATATTCTGAATGTAGTGGAGGACTCCAGGAATAATAGAACCATATTGAAGGTGCTCAATACATCCTTCATCTCCTTGATTCCCAAACAAGACAATGCTATGACTTTAGATAGTTTCAGACCTATAGCTTTGTGCAATGTGGTGTATAAGATAATATCCAAAATAATTGCCAACAGACTTAAACCCCTTCTTCCTACTCTGGTTTCGGTGGAGAAAACGGGATATGTGGAGAGCAGACAAATTCTCAATAATACCATTCAAACACATGAGGTGGTTCATTCATTGATGAGTAATGGAATGGCAGGAATGATTATGAAATTGGACCTAGAAAAGGCTTATGATAACTTAAATTGAACCTATATTAAGAAGGTCCTTCTAGCTTTTGGATTTGACCCAACTGGGTAAGATGGGTAATGGCCCTAGTGACTTCCTCTAGTTATTCAATTCTGGTTAATGGGTCTCCATCTAATACCTTTAAACCTTCAAGAGGCCTTAGGCAGGGAGATCCTCTCTCCCCCTTTCTCTTTATTCTCATGATGGAAGGACTTAGAAGAACCATCGTCCACTAAGGAAGCAGGTAAGATCGAGGGCCTCAAACTTTCTGAGAATGGGCAGGCTTTGAGCCATCAAAAATTTGTAGATGATACCATGCTATAGGGCATTCCCACTGTTAAAGAAGCACTAGCTTACAAACAAATCCTGAGTGACTTTTCTATGGCGACGGGTACAGAGGTAAGCCTCTCCAAATCAAAGATTTTCTTTTTAATACTAACAGTGCTATTCAATGGAATATCTCCAGAATTCTGGGCTTTCAAAGAGATATACTACCTTCCAAATATTTGGGAGTACCGCTTACAGACAAACCTCTAAACAAGACTGTTTTGGAGGCAGTGATCAATAAGCTACAGGACAAGACTCAAAAATGGACAATCAGATCTTTGAACTTGTTAGGCTGACTAGTTCTTACAAAATTTGTCCTTCAAACAATCCCCATATTCATGTTTTCAGCCCTTCCAGCTCCAAAAGGAATTATGCAACAATGTAGAAATATTCAAAGAGATTTTCTTTGGGGTAAAGGGGAGGAGAGGAAGAAATGGGCCTTTGTAGCCTAGGAAAAAATTTGTAAACCTAAAAACAATGGAAGTCTTGGACTAGATGATCCTAAAGTGCTAAACAAAGTTTTAGGGGAAAAATTATGGTGGAGATGGATAAAAGATTCTGATGCTCCGCGGGCTCGAATTTGGAAAGAGAAATATGCAAGTAATTGACAAAACAAGGACCACATAAGGATTTTTGGTACCATAAAAGGCTCCCACATCTGGAATAAATCTTGGGAGAATAGATGCATAGTTCAAAAGAATAGCTTCAGGGAAATTATAGTGGGAGACTTGGCATGGTTTTGGGAGGATAAATGGCAACAGGAACCTAAATGGTTAAGAGACAATTTTGTGGATCTCAAGGATGAAACTGACACCAAAGGGTTACTAAGGGTAAAATATTTTTGGGCTTAGACAAATAGTGAAGGAAAATGGATAACCTAGAAGAAAATTGAATACAAGAATGAGAGCCCCCTGAAAGCAAAGGCTGATGCGCTAATAGCAATTTTGGATCAAAGAAAAATACTGATATCAGCTAATCATGACCAACTTAGATGGGGCAATAACAATGAAGGCACCTTTAATCTTAAAGAGGCAAAGTGCTTAGCCCTGGGGCTTGATTCTTCAAAACCAGATTGGGTTTGGAAAAATCTCTAGAAGAACTGAGGATGGATGAAAACCAAATTGTTCATGTGGGTGGTACATCATAAGAAAATTATGACTTGGGAGAACATTCGGAAAAGAGGCGTTTTAGGCCCATCTAGATGCCAGCTATGTGAGTCACAAGAGGAGACAATGGAGCACCTCCTCAACACCTGCATATTTACCTCCACGTTGTGTGATGGCATTGCCTTAATTTTTAGACAAACAGATAAGGATAGAGGAAGAATTACCAATACCTTTAGCAACTGGAAAGGAAACTTCTCTGATTATGAAATGATAAATAGAGCTTAGGATTTAAATCCAAGCTTCCTAATATGGAATGTCTGGAAAGAGCGCAACAATAGAATCTTCAAAAATAAACAAAGTTCCCCCCAGAGCATCATGGAACAGATCTTAAGACAGCTTAAGGAGATAATTGGGACTTTAGGGCAAACATCCCCTAAAAATCTCCCTTCAAATGTTGATATCCAGATACTTCTTTAGTTGTGTATGTAGGGGCTTATTCATCAGGGCAAGAATATGATGGTAAAGCAACTGGTCACTGAGAAAGACTTCTAGCATGCTCCCCCTAAGGGATTTATGAAATGTAACATAGATGGGGCCTCAAAAGGAAATTCGGGTATAGCTGGTTATGGTGGGGTGTTAAGGGATGAAAAGGGCTGCATACAATACATTTTTCATTTCAATTTGGGAAGAGCCACAAACAATATGCCAAAGCTAATGGCACTTGAGAAATGTTTAGAAATATTGAAGTACAACAATCTTCAAAATATCATAATTGAAGTTGATTTTGAGTTGATCATCAATTGGGTCAGGAGAATCTGTTGTGGTTCGGCTCTGGAAAAGGTCTCGAGACACTGAAGGTTGCTTCAGGTATATCAAAGAATTCATCTCCACCTTCATAACATGAGAACCTTAAGTTTCACACATGTACGAAGGATGGCCAATAAATTGGTGGACATACTTGCTAATAAAGGGGCTCTCTATACTAAAAGTAGCAATAAATATAGAGGGCAAAAGTTTCCACAGGGTAGATTGAGGGATGATTATCTCAACCAGGCGAATGAGGACTGAGAGAAATATTGGCACAGAGATTTACAATAGTTGTAGAGGCTGGGTTTAGTCGATACAAATTTAATGTGAAGTGGTTGTCCAGAGGTAATTTTGAAAATGGTACGTAGGCCTTTGTTAGCTTTTTCAGCCCAAAAAAGCTTAGACACCAGGTTCTTGGGTGGAAGTTGTTCAACAAATTGTAGGTTTTTGCTAAACTTTCTCCTAATATAGATCATATCAGTTTTGCTCGGTGGGAAGAGGGGATGAAAAGCCTTCAGTTAGAAGGTACAACAAAGTCCCACCATATGTACATAGTTGCTAGCAATGGTTACAGTGAACCGTTGTGGTTGGTCTACAGGTTTTTGGGTGCTCGGATGGCGGGAATCCCTCCTGGTTCTCTGCAAAAGGAGACTCCTCTCATTCATTGGAACAAGCGACTGAGGATCAAGGGTGGAGAGTCAAATTTTAGTTCGATGGGTTTTGGCTAGAGTCTTTGCTTCCTCAGCGGACTCAAAGCTTTCCTAATAACAACCTGTTCTGTCAATACTGCCCTTAAGGTAGTTTACGGATTATAGGAAGCTCTCAACACTTGGAGTGGTTTTACTGATTTGAGCCCGATGCCACTCAACATGAAACACATGGATATATTTGGAGAGAGAATACTGCCCTCATCAGACGAGTATTCTTTGGGATTCTTTTCCATCCGATATGTTCCTCAACCGTGGGATCTGGTGAGGTGGATCAACGGCCCAGACGCATCATGCAGGTTGGTGGGTCCCGGTCTGAGGCATGTCTCTTTTTTATCGGTTGTGCTTGTCTAGCTTCATGGCGGGCATCATGGAATATCAGGTGGGCAACATACGCATTATTTATTCCCCTTTTGTGGACCCGAAATCTAAATAGTCGGGGGCTTAATTCCTTTTTAGGTTCGATTACAGTTCCATCTTGTTTGGTTTTCTTTTGCTCCGTTGTAACAGATTATAATGCATATGTTTTGTGAAGGACCCCTTGTTAGTGGAGTGTACCCAGGCCACAATGGTTTAGCCTTTGGTTAGTTGCCCCATACCCTGGGTTGGTTGTAATTTATATAATTAATCCTTGTTGCTTATCTTGAATAGAAGGCACGACTCTTGCATTAGCAAAAGGAAAAAAATTATTTATATTTTTAGCTTCTTAGAAATATATAGAATCATAAGAAATTTTTTTATTTAGTTTTTAGAATATAATTATGACAGAATAAATTGAATTAGAGGTAACTAATATTAATTAATCTTAATTTTACTTTGTTTTATCATAATTCTTATTAGGAATGATATTATTATTAGTTAGTTAACAATTAATAATTTTTTTCTAATACTTAAATTTTTTAATTTGATTTTATTTTAATTTTATTATTTTAGAAATTAATTAATTTGAGACCTTCACAATTTTGAAACTGAAATGACATCTAATGATTATATTCTATATGAGTCACTATTCTTGATCTCATCATCTAAACTGTGGTATGGAGACATTCTCATATATCTCTAGACCCAGGATTTTCAATTTGGTAACTCTTTCTTTGACCAATGATGTATTCGATATCAAGACAAAAATTATATTATTATCGGTGACACTCTCTATCACTATGGTATCGATATGGCTTTTTGAAGGTGCTTCACTCATGAGGAAGCTGAGAATGTCTTAAATGAATTCCATTTTGGGGCATGTAGTAGGCATTTGTCTGGATATGCCATCACATAGAAGATATTATGTGTTTGTTACTTTTGGCCTACCATATTTTGGCACTGTATCCTCGTTGACCAAAAGTTTCATACATGCCATTTTTATGACCAAAAGATCCATGTGCAACCCAATCCTTGGAATCATGTTGTTGTCGTTGGTCCTTTTGTGAAATGGGGCATTGATTTCATGACATGTAAACCACACTTGGTTGGGGGGCATGACTATATCATCGTAGAATTTATTTATTTTACCAAATGGGCCGAGGAGAAGCCTACATATAACAATACTGATGAAAAAAATACTTTATTTTTCTTCCACCATGTCATTATGTGGTTTGGTGTTCTGTAAGCTGTAGTTATAAACCATGGAAAAAAATTTCACAATCACATGATTTCTGAACTGATTACCAAGTTGGGACCTTCCCATGAAAGTTCCACTCCCTATTACCCCCAGGAAAACATGTAGGTTGAGACAATTAATAAAGTTCTTAAAATGATTCTTCAACATATCATAGGGGTCCATAAATCAAACTGGACTCTCATTCTATATGGGACTTCGTGGCTATATAGAAATTTTGTTAAGAATGCTACTAGATTTACAACTTTCCAATTGGTTTATAGACTGGAAGAAATGCTTCCAATTGAATATGAAATTCGATCCCTCAAACTTGTTGCTAAACTAATCCCTTCCACTTCTACAGAAGATGAACGTCTCTTACATATGATGTGCTTAGATGAAACCCAATGAGATGCCACTATGTATAACGAATCCCATAAGAAAAGTATCAAGCCGCAATATGATAAGAGTTTCAAGCCTCGTGTCTTCTCGGAAGGAGACCTCATTCTGTTATACGATCAAGAGTCTGATAAATTAGGATCAGAGAAGTTCAAACCAATGTGGCTGGGTCCATATATTGTCAAACATGTTCTTTCTATAGGGGCTTATCAACTAGTTGATTTTGATGGAGTTCCCTTGGCACAAACTAGAAATGGTTTGTACTTAAATAAACATTATTCTTGATTTTTACATAGTGCACTCTGTACATACTATATATAGGAATGATTGCATGTGTTTGTATTTTTCTCCCTTCAGAGTTTCTTAGGTTTCTGTTCATCATGTTTACATTTGATTTATAAATTTTGGTATCCCTTGACCCATAAGTTCATTACATTGATGGTTCTAGTCATAGTACTAGAAACCTCACTTCCATAGCTTGGGTCATTTATTCTCCAAATGGCGAGTTAGTGAGTTTACAAGGCATCTGTATCAACCACTCTACAAAGAGCATCACTAAGTATAGTGGAGTGATCAAACTATTGTCTGATGTTATTTCACTTGGTATTTGTCGTATAGTCATCAGACTCAACTCACATCTTATAGTACTACAATTGACTAATCTCTATTCAATTAGAATTCAAACTATGTTTCACATGTTCATGAGGGTTCGCCTTCTAGAAAGATATTTTGATTTCATACAGTATCTAAATATTTCTAGAAATATAAATACATTGACAGATGCACTTTCTAATCATGTGTTAGATAGACATCTGCGACACGTAAATTAATTCAATAAAAATCACATCACATTGAAACGGAATAAAAGAACCATAAGAAACACTGAAGATAGATATATAGAGTTTTGGTTTTACGAAATTTATGCCTAAGAAACATGTGGCCACACGACGTAAAATATACATGCAATCAAAATATGGCTATAAGCCTCATAGTAGACTAATCATAGTGCTCATGGTAGCTAGCCACTACATGAGCCATCTTGCAAAAAAGTCAATTGATATGACCAAAAAAACCAATAGCATGCTAGTGTAGTCTCATAGGGAGTTAGTTGAATCCAATCACAACTATGTCATGGGTCAATCCCTCCATGTGATGCTAAACCTTTGTTAAGGTCTTAGCCACATCAAGATCCTATAGTACCTCTCATCCTACTGCAATTTCCTATACTGTTGCTAGTTCTTGTTGTGGGTATCTTGCATGATTAATATAAGAATATCACACTTGTCAAATGGGTCCAATATTTGCATGTTTACAAACTAGTAGTTTAGTCATGGATACATTAAAAATCACAAAAAATTGTAAAACTTAAAAATATAAAAAATGGTCAAAATGTCATACCTATGGCACCTGATCACTTTCCATGAGGAAGTGTGAGCTCTGGGTCTCTAACAAAATCGATCTCTACATATGGATAGTACTCTATCATGATTGCGCAACTAGCTAAAGAAGATAGGTGTGAAGCTCATTGATGAAGGAACTACATGCCTAGACATGATATCCACCCATCTTCTCATCTGTGGGATTCTCAGATCTGTAGGCTCAAGCACAAAATGTTGTGGCCTGAGAAATGGAATTCTTTGTAGAGAAAAAGTGATCAGAATCAACCCATAGTTGAAGCTTTTGAACCATCCATCTTTTTCTTTAGTCATATACTCTTTCATGTTTACCAGTACCCCTTCACTCCAATTGAATATTGTCGTCTCCAAAAATTCTAGAGCACACTGCATATGTGACTTATTCGCCACATGAAGAGATGCATTGCTGACCAATGTAAAAATAAGGAACAAGATCATTCTTAAAGGAAATCATCCTACATCCTTTATGTCAATTTTTCAATCCTTTGTTAGTTGGGATCACGGTCAACAATGTGCACTGGCATAATCTTTGATTGTTTCTCCACCAGTCCTTGAACCATACAAAGAGACAACGACACTTCGCCTTGACAAACCAATCAAGAAATATATCCTCTACTTATATTTCTAGTGTATGTGAACCTAGTCTCAATTCTTTTACTTTAACATACCATGAATGAACAAGATACCTCAATAACTCTATTTGTTGCCTCATACCAGGAAGCTAGAAGCATTTTAAGAGCCCATAGTCTCTTAAAGCCTGGATTGTGGAAGGATCATTACTTGTAGTCAAATCTTGTTCTTTATATTCTATTTCCCTCCATGTCAAGGCCATTTTACTCCAGTAGGTACTTGCAACATAACAAGGAGAACCATTAGGATGAATTTCATGCAAAAAGGCAGTGAAAATTTGGGGCAAACAAGCAAAACCAAGTTGGGATTGTGCCCAACATAGTCTCCTAAGGGTGGATAGTTCATTGCAGTGCTATCCCTAATGTATTCTACTCTCGATCAACACACGTTTTGACATTATAAGGGTGTGTTGGACCTAGGGCAAGAAATTAGAGCCTTACTGGCCTCAAAATCTTGAAAAATGTGCATGAAATCACAAAATCGAACCATGAAAAGGAAGAGAAAAGAGATAGTTCCTACCTGCAAGTGATGCCACTTGAAACAATAGACTGGATTGGTCGCTATCAACTACAAAATATTCGGGGAAAAACACTAAAAGATCACTCTCCAAGAGGTAAATGTGAAATGGTAAAATGAGTTATCTTTTGCCTATATTATGGTCATTTTCATCATTAATCTATTAATTTATTAGTGTTTTAACCTAAATATGACTTAGCTTTATCGTGAAATAATTATTTTTAATATTTTGGTGGTGTTTTGAGTAGGATGAAAGTTTTTTTAATGGATTTGACAATGTCTCGATCTAAACAAGTCATTTTCACTAAGGATCATACTTTTATCACTTTTTTGGGCTCTGTAAACCTATGAAAAGGGAACCCCCTTAGAGTCCTCTGTCAACTCTTTTCAGACTCCCTAAACATGAAAATATTTTTTATCACTTATACTTTCAAAATCATCAAATTAAATGAAAATACATCCACTTAGTATAAGTTTAACCCTTTTTCGGACTGAGATAAACTATCTATGAAAAAATAATACCTTAGTAGAACATGGCTAAGCGATTCTCTTGAGTATTCTTTTCTACCTTTTTAGACTAAAGAGACTATCTATGAAAATGAACCTTTGGATTTTTTTTTCACGTCTTTTTCAAACTCTCTAAACATGAAAAGGTTGTCGATTTATACCTTCACTAGACTCATTAAAACATCAAACAATGATGGACTTGTCGAACATGATGGGATTGAACCTCTCCTTCTTAGGGTTCATTAAACATACTCATAGGGATTCATCTGAAGGATGAACTTACAGATCAAACATATGTTATCATCCTAAACATTGTTAAAAAACTAAAGAGATACTAACTAGCAATGTTTGGGGAAACTAGGAAAATGGGATATTCCACCTATTATGGTAGCGAGTCTGTCTTGAGAATGACACTCTTACACTTAATCTCCATGGTTGTTGGATTGGGAAATATGCTTGTGTTTTGGTTCATCATATCATTTCAGAGCCTCAATTTTCTATTTTTGGTCAATGCTACCAACTCCATTTAGTGGCGTCGATGTGTTCAAGAGAAATCATTCAGTTAGTATCTATTATGATACTCTTAAGCCTTCATTCCATGTCAGTCGTTACTGAACCAATTCCACGTTAAAGTCTTTTTGTCATTTATGGGGGATATTCTAGGGCCCTCGTCGGATGAGTCACTTCTTGTCCAAATCAACTCACTATCTAGGAATTTGACTTCGTAACTCTCCCTTCAGTACCTTGGGGCTTGCATACATCAATGACAAGTTTCATCACTCTCGGTGATAGGTTTTCATCACTAGATTTTGACCAACATATTTTTTGTGGTGCTTGACTTCAACTCATTCATTCACACCATACAAATTGTATTGTAGTACCTTAAGAGCCATTAACATCATCGGTGTTTTCTATAACATTTGTTAATGACTTACATCATTGGTTGGTAATCAGATGGTGTCTACCATGTTCAAAGCTAACTCCTTTATTCACATGGTTAGACTCATACATTGGATGATCGAATGAACGAGATAGAAGACCCCAAATATAGTTCCATCCATCCAGGTTGTGATTTAAGGATTAATGTGGGATTACAAATCATGATGGATATGACCATGAAGACACTCATCTAACCATGGGTCCACCCTTTATCATCAGTGGACATGTCTTTTTTAACATTGTACATGTAATGTTAGCTTATGTGCTAAGCATGGGTATGCCTTTCTCACCAAATATATCATGATATAAATATATTGTAACTGATGATGATCCAAATAGTTCTTCTTGATCTAGACTTGTCACAAGGTAAAGGACTTCAATCATCAGTTACTATTTCTAACTTTTTTCTTTATGGGTAAATTTATTATAGGCCATTTTGTCACATCTAGTCAATAGGTTTGCAAACTCGATCCATTAACATCTATAAACACCTTATCATCATCCCTACACAAATCCCTAAGCATGAATCTCTCAAATCCCTGAGTTTTTGACCTTGATTTATTCATTGCAGTGCTTTTAAGGCCTAGTGCACCTTGGCCCTATAAGGACATGGTTTAACTAGAAGTTTGCTCAGCTCTCCACTTGCTTTGATTAGAGTATGTTTTCCCTTGCTGCGGGGTGCACTAATTCTAGAAATTCAAAAAACAAAAATTAAAATCTTGAAGCTACCTATTGGGTGCGAGATCTCCCAAGGACAGTTTTAGGGCTTAGAGCCCAGATTTTGGTCCGATTTTGTAATCTCAATGTAAAGACTCCACATTTTGTGGGTGTGGAGCACGTATTTTGTTAAAGAGTTGTAGGATTGTCCACCCTTATTTTGTTATTGTAATGTCAGTTATAGAAGATCTACCCATGGTCCGCGGACCATGGGATTATATAAATAGAGCAAAGCTCTAAGTAGTTAAGGCATGAAGACACAACATGAACAACATATGATGTATGTGAGATAGATTTGAAGTGCAAAGTATAGTTTTGGGTTGTAGCATAGGAAGAGGCTCTACAGTTGAATGCACAGAGGCCTAGTAGTCCACAGCTGAGTGCACGAACCCCTGAAGCTAAGTGTGTAGGGTGAGTCGAGTCTGTAGCTATCTGGAAGTATTAATAAAGAGAAGTTTCTATCAATTCCGCGTCTTTATTTCTTATTTTATGCAACTATTATATTGGGTATGAATTTTACTTCTAATTCTTATATCATGCACGAATCAATATAACTGTATAGGTTAAGTGAACGCAAGTTAGAATATTTGTTTGTCCGAAGATAACTAAGATCTGTCAATAATATAAATAGGTTACTTAGTCTAGTTCGAGAAATAGCGTAGTTAGCTACCCTAGCAGCACAAAAGGACTCCAGGCCCTAGTTAGGGCTACGTGAAAGTCGATCATAATAGATCACGAAGGTAATGAAGGTTAGAATAGAGTGCGAAGCAACCTGCGTGCAGGCAGACATAGTTGAACTAAACCGACATCATAGCCATATCAAGGGTGAGGAAAGTTGGTTCCAGCACCCCCCGCATACTACTTCGGGTGAGGCTTCGGTCTGCGCTCTACGGGCTAACACCAAAAGGGCCAGTAGTGTAGGGATTCGTTTGACTAAATAACTCTGATACTGGGTCAGGCCCCCATAAGTGATGAGCCTAGGTATTGCAACAAGAATGCTGCAAATCCAAAGGCTACCAACTTTACTTATCAACCTGGGTTTCATACAAACTTGGAGGTGATAGTGCTATATGCACAAGTAAAAGTGAAGGTCCTGCCTATTATCACTTGTTCATCTGGCAAGAGACCCCAGGGTTTCCAAGCCATAATTCTATAGGGTCAGAAGAAGCTTAATTCTTTGATGGAATAAGAGAAAATATATTCTGAGAGAGAGCTATTCTATTGCAGTAATGAAGAAAACAACATGTAATGCTAAACCACACCATAACCTAACTAACCATCTAAACAACTATGCTAGAAAGAATTGTTAAATCAACACTAACCTAATGCTATTATAAAATTTGTAGAGGTAAAGAGAATTAAACTATACTAAGGTGTAAGCAAAGGAACTACACTAAATTTGTTTTCAAGTGGAAAAGCACTTGGAGATCGAAATGTGAAAGGAGGATGTAAGGACGTAGTAGTGCATAGGGACCATTGGATCAATCAACAAATAGAATATGGACAGTGGAGATCTTATCACGGGGTCTTAAGAGAATAGATGGATGAACAGGGTTAAAGAATGGGATGAATGGTGGAGATCTTATCGTGGACAGTTTAGTGAATAGATGAACGAATAGGGTAACGAAGTAGATGAAAAATGGAGATTGTATTGTGAGGAATTAAGTGAATGGATGGATGAAAAGGGTAACGAAGTAGATGAACAAGGGAGATCATATCGCGAGGAATTGAGTGAATGGATGGAAGAAAAGGGTAATGAAGAAGATGAACGACATAGATCTTATCACAATGATTTAAGTGAATGGATGGACAAACAGAGTTAATAGGAGATGAATGGTAGAGATCATATCACAGAGATTAAGTCAAGAGATGGATGAACAACATTAATAAGAGGATGGATGGCTGAGATCATATCGTGGGAAGAAAATGTGCAGAAATGATAGAGCAGGTTTCGAAGGAGGTAAGTAGTTTCTCGGGCGCCCTTAAAGTTGTAAGATATATTTGGAAATTTCACGTGATTAACCTAAATGCGTGACACGTAGCATGAGAAAACCACATTTCTCATGTGCTTTCAGGTGGATAATGATCATGCAAGAATCCACACGAGATTGCATGATAGCCATTGGATTGGGAGGGGCTGATAAATAGTGGAGATTGGCCAAGATAGTTGGTGATCGGGTGATGCGATAGCCGTCGGATCAGGCGAGGCAGATCGATGATGGGGATTTAAAGCACATAAAGTGTTGAGGTGACGTGATAGTTGTTGGATCAGGCGAGGCAGATTGATGGTGGGGATTTAAAGCGCATAAAGTAGATGGAAGACTTCATGCGAGGTGGAAGTTGGATAAGCTAATGAATCGGATGGTGATCGGGTAGGCTTTTTGCAGACGAGATGGTAAGGGGATTATGCATGAAGAACGTGCTAAAGGAGGTTTCAATGAAAATGACAGAAAAACTAGTGAGGGTGAACAAGTAACTGCAACAAACAACAAATTGCATAGCTCATGCGAGAACTAGAAACCTATGTTTTTGGGGTTGTTGAAGGGTCTCTTCCTCACGTCATAGTCCCAAAGGGAGGAGGTGAGGCTGAGACACCTGCGGAAAACCTTGTGGTGATCTTTTCCTCCTAGCTAACCCGTGAATTGAGAGAAGGCACAAATGGAAGTAAACTAAAGCACAACCGATCTACTCTACACTATTGTAAGCGGAATTCAACTACTGAAGAAAATGAATAGAAAAACCATGAATCAACTATGTTATACTGCTATAATGGAAATTCATCTACTTAAGCAAATGAAAAGAAAAGCCATGAATCATCTACGCTATAATGTTGTAATGGAAATGCAGCTACTTAAGAAGATGAACAAAAAACTAGAAAGCTACTTAAGCAAACGAACAGAACTAGAAATGTATGCTAGCATACATGTACAATAAAGAGGATCTTTGGCTGCTCGAGTTGGGCTCTAACGCAAGAGATCCAGCCCTTTGAGTTAACTAAGAGATGGCTCAAAACCAACCTAATTCTCATTATCAAAACCATGAATTACATAACAAACTATCACAAGTCTTGCAGCTCAGAAATAAAGTAGAGCTTTAAAATAAGAATATGAATCCTATTGAGGTCCTAAGCCTCTCTACTTATACATTTGAAGTCTCTAACGACTTCCTTCCCCTTAGGGAGGCTTGGCTCCCCTCTCAAGATAAACTAGTTTCTGTCTCTTTCACTTGCTCGGTTGTCTTTTAGTCCTCATGATTTGGTTGTTTGCACTCTTAGCTGATGGAGGAATATTTGAATGGAAGGGTAGTAAATGAGGAGTATTTACCTCCTATAATTCCTGTCCCTTGTCCCATTCGATTTTTGACCAAGGTCTTTGCCAAAATTCCTTGCTTTTATCATTTATTCCTACATTTTTCCTTGATTTTATCCTTTATTCTTGCATTACATGCTCATTAGATCACGAAGCAAAGTATCGAACTCTAACTCATCTCATAAACAAAATATAATCAAAAGTATGCAATAATTTTTTAGAATAGTTGGTTTGACTAAGCTAGGAGGTGAATTATGCCCAATTAAGGCCCATATAATTACCCAATGATGAGGCTCATCATCACCCCCTACTAAAAGTGTTGATCAACCTCTAAGCAACTTGGTCAATGTCCATGTCCTTCATGGCTCTAGTAGCCTCTTTGATATCCCATGCTTCTGCTATGGTCTCTTCTTCTTGTTTATAGAAGTCTGCTTTCCTTTCTACCTCTTTCCACTGCCTCTTTTCCTATTCTTCTTTTCTCCCTTCTAGCATCCCTAGGAGTAGTGGTGGACTAAGTTTTAGGCCTATCCAATTGACCTTCAACCTTTGCATTGATCGCTTATACATAGGTGTCCTGTTGAGTGCCTCTCTCAACATTTGAGGGGAGTGATATTCTCTGATATTCAAGCTATGTGGTAGCGTTTTCCATCTCCTTTAGCAGGCATGTATATTATCATCTCTTAATAGCCTAACATATCCTTAAAATGCAAAATTGCTTTCTCTTGGGTAGCAAGATATTAGGTGCCAGCTGAGGATCATTTTCAATTAGATTATGGGTGCTAATTAGGGCCATGGGATTTGATTGTTCATCTCTGATGAAAAGAGGTTTATTTTGCTCTCTAGCCAATATTCTTTTCATCTCTGAAGCCCTTGAATTCTCATGGTTCATCGATGATTCCAAAGCCATTTAATGGTAGATCTCCTAACTCTACATTAGGATCCCAAATATTCACGTCTGTGAGGGCCATGTTGTGCATGTAAAACTCAACCATTGTGGCCCTATCCTCTAGTGCACTTTGATCACAAAGATCAATAAACTTCCTACAGGCCTAAAATGGCATGGTGCCCCTCTGTGCTAGTGTCTTAATATGAAATTGCAGCCATTGTTCTCTCAGGTAAAGAGCATAGGATTTAGCTGACATCCTACACTGGATGGCCTGCAAGCAGAAGTTGGCCATACATGCTAGTTGGTTTTCCTTTTCCTGCAGCTATCATCTCAGACATGCATTTTCCTTCTCAAGTTGATCTCTCATTATTCCTTCTCTATCCCTTGGTGTAGGGGAATCTTCAATCTCAATAGGGATTTTTGTTGATATTTGTGGCTTCCCTTATTTGATTCTTGTGCTCTTTCTTGTTCTAAAATATAGAGGGGTTTGCGTCCTTATTTTCCCTTTTCGCTTGACTGGCATGTTGAGAGTAGTGATGGCAGCTGTTGCCTCCCCCTTAGGGACCTCTAGAGACACCCTAGGCGACTCCTCCTTTTGTTCTTCCCCTTATGTGTCAATGCCTTCTTCCTCTCTATTTTTTCTTATCTTCTTCCTTTTGTTGTTCTTTCTCATCTCCATCAGTTTCTTCCTTCGTTTCCTCCTCTGTTTCGACATCATCCTCCTTGTGTTCTTTTTCATCAT
The DNA here is from genome assembly GCA_000404065.3 of Pinus taeda. Classification (NCBI taxonomy): domain Eukaryota; kingdom Viridiplantae; phylum Streptophyta; class Pinopsida; order Pinales; family Pinaceae; genus Pinus; species Pinus taeda. The sequence continues at coordinate 7,281 of APFE030223566.1, read as the reverse complement.
GTTCTTCTGGATTAGTTTCTTCGTCATCCATGTCATCCCCATCTAGCTTTGTATCTTCTTTTTCTTTTTTTTCCTCCTTCTCACTGAAAGAGGGACTAACATCATAGGTGAGGGTTTTAATGTCATCCTCTGCTAGTAAGTTTCTGAATACTGACCATGTTATAGGGATCCTAACAGCTTGGAGGGCATCCTTAATGAGGATCCTAATCAACATGGTGAGATAAATATTGGGAATTCCCTTTACTTTTCTTCTGAAGTCTATGAGTGATTGCATCAAGAAATTAGGTATGCTGAGTCTTTGGTGAACTGGTGTTTCTACCCCAAGTCCTAATTCTTAAAGCATTCTAAAATGGTTTCCATAACAACATTGTATCTATGGAATGGGAGATGAGGTGAGAGGGTATGGTGAATGAGGTGGATGGTAATGAATAAGAGTGGCGAATGACATGGAGTGGAGCGATGGTGGTGGACCACTGTGGTGGTAGGGAGTGTACAAGATGGTCATCAAGTTTGAACCCATGCAGCAATCTCAGGCCGTAAATCTTGGACAAACACTGTGAAATCATGATCAACTGCAGGAGTTGAGCCTGAGTTATAAATTTTGCTCTTTGCTCCCCCGCAAAGCACTTTATCTACCTCTCGAACCAACATTTACTTAAATCTTGTGCTACCGCTCGAACTTTAATATGGGTAGGGGCCCCACCTTATGTTACTAATTTCAGACTCTTGCATTCTCTTTTGACTTATTAAAGAATTTCCTTTTTGCCACCTTTTCACTTATAAACCAACTACCTCATACCCTTTACAACTTTTGATCAAATGATGCATATGAGTGAATGGGTAGGATACCTACCTGTGGTCTCGATGCCACGCTGCAGTTGTCAAAGATTAGAGTTGTTGTTGATGGTTATTCTTCTTATTCCTCTGATATCTATTGATGGTTTATTGGCTTTTGCAGGTGTCTGTGACTGATGATCTAATGTTGCTACTGCTGTGGAGCTCCTAGATCATCCTGGTGAAGACTCTCTAGCTGATGATTGATATTCTGTGGGATAGGGTGATGCTAATGGTTGAGGTGATTGGTTAGATCATGTTTAGTATGAATTTTGGGGATCCAACCAATCTACCATTTAGGGGATCCTGTAGAAAGAACAATATTTACCTGAATTGAAGCAATGAATTGAAAAACAATGGAATTTATGGAGGGATGCATGGTAAGGAGTGGAGGATATGAATATATGTGAGGTAGGGTTGCCTTTGGATCTTCTCTTTTCTCCTTAATTGTCTTCATCACCCACCTGTAAATAACAATTATGTCTTTTTTCTTTTATTATTATATATTTTTTTAAAAGCACCGAGGCTACCTCAAAGAGGTTTTCACCCTAGATATCTGCCCTAGGTGCCTCAAGGAAGGTTTTCACCCAGGGATCTTCTTACTCTTTTTCATTTTTTCTCATCCTTGGGCCACCTCATGAGGTTTTCAACCCAAAGATGGGACTCAGGCGCCTCATGGATGTTTTCACCTAAATCCTTATTCTTTTTTCTCTTTTTGAGTGCCCTGATGAGGGAGGAGCTAGAACTTGCTCTACCATCATCACTCTCTTATTTATATTGTGATTGAACTTTGGTTTTGATAAAGGCCTCTTGTACAATTTCAATTGGTGTCCATTAACAAGCAATGGAATGGCTTCTTCATCTATAGTTCTGATTTGCACTAAACCATTATCATGACATCTTTCCACCACTTAAGGTCCAAGGCATCTTGTCCTTAGCTTGTCCTTGAAGTATTTATACCTAGAATCATATAACAATGCCTAGTATCCCTCTTGAAATTGCTTCTCCTTGAGATGTTTGTCATGACAGATCTTCCTCTTAAGATGAAATATCTTTGTATGTAGGAGCTCTTGCATTCTGAATTCATCCAAGCCATTCAAATGGAACAATATTTATTTATGTACATGACTAAGATCCAAATCTAGTTGGGCTACCATCCTCAATGTTTTGCATTCAAAATCAGTAGACAAAAAATCCTTTTTCCCATAGACCAACACATAGAGTGTAAATCTACTGGTGGTCTTCCATGTTGTATTATAGGCCCAAGTGGCCTCAACTAGTCTCTTTGCCCAATCCTTCCTACTGCTAGTCACTACCTTGGTTAAGATGTTCTCCAGTGCCTTGTTGGTCACCTCCACCTACCAATTAGCTTGTGGATGATAAGGAGTGGAGGTCCTATGCTTGATTTGTTTATGGCTAAGTATTTCTTCAATCATGCTGGAGGTAAAATAGCTACCTTGGTCTGTAACTAGCTCTCTAGGGTACCTAAATTTGTAGAATACATTCTCCCTTAGGAACTCATCCACCTTCTCCTCTGTTGCTACCTTAATCACCTTGGTTTCATCCAAGTTAGTCAAATAACCAGTGCACACAATAATTTACTACTTTTTCTTTGAAGGAGGGTTGATAGGCCCAATTAAGTCAATGCCCCACGTGTCAAATGGATCGAAAGTTGCTTGAGCTTGTAGGGGAATGTCATCTCTTGGAGTAGGCTTTCCCATCCTCTAGAACTGATTTGATTGAATAATTTACTTTTTCACATCCGATGAAGAATAGGCCAATAATAGCCTGCTTGCAACACATTGCATGATGTCCTCTTTACTGCAAAGTGACCTCCACAAGGCCTATCATGACAGGTCAGAAGGATGTCAAAAAATTCCTCTTTCCTTACACACCTTCTCAAGATATGATCTCGGCCAAGTTTGAACAAATTGCCCCCAATCTAGGTGAAGGGGGTGCTTTTCTTGACTATCTTGCTCTTTTCTTTGGAGGGAAAGTTTGGTGGGAACTGTGTTGATACCAAATAGTTTTTTATATCGGCAAACCATGGGGAGAGAACTGAAATAGCAAACAAATGCTCATCTGGTAACTAGTCATCCACCGTTACTTCTTCACCTACAGGTAGATTCATCGTAGATACATAGTGTACAACAACATTATCCTTACCAGGCTTATCAATAGTAGTTAGATCAAATTGCTATAATAAAACCAACCATCTTATAATTCTAGCATTCACATCTGGTTTATTCACTAAATATTTGATTGCATCATGTATGCACAAATGTTTGATAGCTTATAATGTAATGCCTAAACTTGTTTAATGAATGAACAATAGCCAGGAGTTCCTTTTCGGTCACAGTATAGTTTAGCTCAACCTTTGACAGGTTCTTACTGATAAAAGAGATGGCATAGGGCAATTTCTTCTCTTCCTGACCTAAGGCTACTCCTATGGCTTTGTGTGAGGCATCAACATGAATATGAAAAGGGAGGGCCCAGTTTGGGCATCTAAGGATTGGTGCAGTGGTTAACTTACCCTTTAGAATGTCTAAGACCTCTTGACAGGTCTTTGACCATATAAACTTGGAATCTTTGGCCAACAACCCAAACAAAGGAGAGGCCAACTTGCTGAAGTCCTTTATGAACCTTCGGTAGTATCTAGATAACCCTAAGAAACTCTTGACGTGTCTCTCCTTTTGTTGACATGGGACCCTTTGGATGATTGCTATTTTGTTTGGGTCCACCTACAGTCCTTGCTGAGATATTGAATGACCTAGCACAGTCCCTTCAGTCATTAAGAATCCACATTTTTCTAGACTAAGAGATAGGTTAACAATGTAAACTTTGAAATGGGAACTATAAACTCAAAACAAGAACTCTGGCCAAAAAACCCCAAAAAAACATCAAAAACAGTGCTAAAAACGAAAAGTGTGTATACTGGAATGATGTTTTTATTTTTTAGGCGTCAATTTTGAACATGTTTTAAAAATGGTAGTGACTACGAAATTTACTATGAAATTTTCGTGCAAAATATAGCTTCAAAATGAAAGTGATGATGCCAGAACAATGACTTTTTTTTAGGGTCAATTTTCAAAGTTTAAAAAAAATGCTAATAAAACCAAATTTTTATGTGTCAAACAAAGTTGTTTATGAGGGAAAAAACACATTAATGTTTTTGGTAGAATATCATTTTTCTTTCCAAAGTATAAATTTAACATGTTTTCAACTATAACATGCTAGATTAAAAAAAAAAATGAAATTTTTTCAACTATAAAATTAAAAAACCATGACATTATGAACAAATTACATCACTAAATGAATTCA
>APFE030223565.1:36216-48262 GCA_000404065.3 Pinus taeda | reverse complement strand
GCCAAAGGAGGATTTGACGTCAGAACTTGGTTGTATTCTCTTTTGTTTATCAATAATAATAGACGACTATCATTATGGTTCCACTCATGTGTCTTTATTATGATGTTTGAGTTGTGTCCTTTCTGACTGATACATATTTGAATTTCTTCTATTTTATTCTTGTATTTGTCTTGTTCTTTGCATGTGTAGGTGTCTTTTCACGAGGATCATGAGGATTGTGACCAGCTGAAGCGAAAGAACGAAAGTGACAACTCTTCTATGAATACTAGCATTGGATTCGAGGTAGGCTCTCATCATTAGCCTTTACTTTGCAATTAGGAACCTGTGTGTTAGCATTGTTTGATTGTTGCTAGACCCCATTTAGGCTAGTGGGATCACCTCTGTCCGTAGAGGGGATTTACCTGTACAACAATTTGGCGACTCCGCTAGGGAGTTGGCTTTTGCCTTGTTTGTTTATCTTGTCTTGTTGTTTTATTCGTAAAATTTAGACGGAGCCTGAAGTCTGGCTAGATAGCCTTCAAAATGCTATTCCTTTGCATCATCGAAGTAGATCAACACTACTTCAGTCCATCTCCGGTTTGGTTTGCAAACTGAACGACTTGGAACTTGCCTTGTTCCTTGATTGTTTCCTTGGTTTCTCCCTCTTATTTAGCTTTTTGGGTTGCGTACCTGTGTTGTTTTTACCTCTTGAGAGTACTTAGGTATTGTCGGTTTGGCCTTGGCTCTTTTGTTTTTATTTTTCCATAGCAAACTCGACTGGCGCTATTTTATAGCGTGACAGTCGTGACAGTTGGTGCATGTTGCACACTTACAACCCGTGCCAATCCCTGAAAGGCGCTTGTTGCAGCTTGATAGTCGCGCCAGGTCTGTAAACGTTTGAAGTTTGCTTGGTTCTCAACTTTTTGAGTTGTGGTTTTGTCCTAAGTACCTTTATTAGACTACTTGAGTGTGTTGGAGTGTGATTTGACTGGTTTCGATCGCTACCCTTTGGGTGTTTGCTTTTTTCTATCGATTTCGCATTTCTAGCCCTAGGGCATCTAGTGGCCTTGTGAATCAAACCTTCCTAAGGTGTCTTGATCTTTTTGTTGTCTAGTCGACTCTTTTGTTTGCTCCCTTACACTTTTTGGGTAGTTGTGAATCATTTTTTTGCGTTATTTGGGTGATTTGCCTCGTCTTCACTTGAATTCCGCTTCATCTCACTTTGAGCCTAGATCACACGGCTCATTGTTCTCTTTGGGATCTTTTTGGTTCTTTAGATGTTTGATTTGCTAATTTGAGGAACTGAACGTGTGTGTATTGGTTAGAATTTGTTTGTATTATTTCTCAAAAGTTCTTTAGTGCATTTTCCATTATTGAAAAGGAAAATCTCTTTTGCTTTGAAACAGTTAATGAAAATTAGGACTTTTCATTTCGATTAGTGATTTAGTGATCTTAAAGAAAATTTTATTGATTTGCATTAGCTGCATTAGGGAAATTCTTTTTTGTTTGTGATCGTTTCATTTGCATGAAAGCTCTTTAACTCTCTTGTAATTAGCATTCATCGAATGGAATGACATTTTTGGCATATAGATTGCATTTAGGGATTTTGAGAGATTACATACGATAGGACTTGAAAACCGAAAATTAACTCAAGATCAACTTTAAAATAAATCGAATGAAAATAAAAATGCATTGGAACATAACACTCACATTCTAGAGGTCTAGGCAAGAGACGTGCTTCGGCGTCGTTAAACCTAGTCACTTTTGTCTTCACATTAAGGTTGGGTGATTCCTCCTTGTGTGACTCAACTGTGATCTAGTACGGACTTGTGCTCCCACGTACCATCGCGTATATATGGGGAGACTCCACTAGGTTATCATCCTTGATCCATAGGAAGCTGTGTCAGCCACCTTACATCCCGTAACGCACTGAACACAGCATTCGGGAAGATTGACTGCCGTATGGAAAGTCCTTGGCTTTCATATGATTGCTAAGGTGTATATGCAGTTTTATGGATTGTCTGGTAAACCCCTTGCCTAGTTTCTCCAGAGTAGTCACTTTTTTGATCCTTTTCGGACTCCTTAAAAGAAAAGGCTCACTTGAGCATTTGTCACTTCGGGCTCACTAAATATTCGAAGGCGACTAGAGTCATCTTTTGTCCTTTTCTCGACTCTTAAAACATGAAAAGGTCAAGTTGTGTCCTAATGTCTTAAAAAATTTATTCGACCACGATTACATTTACCTTGTTAGATCTTGTTTGCGTTAGTTTTGAGTAGGGTCTTTCTTCGTTAGCTTGTCTAGGGTTTTTTGAATTCGATCATCCTGGCGGATCCATCGATCTCGTCTCCCGTCCCTAGTGACCAAGGGTCTCCTTCTTCTGCTGCTCCTAAGACACTGGTTTGTGGTGACACTTTCCCTGTTATTCCAAGTGTCCAACCGTTGAACTCTCGTGCTCTAGAGGACGAGCTTAACGATTTGTTTTGGAACCCTGTTTGGGAGCCTTACGAAGAGGATTATCCCTCTACTCCTACTGGTGTTTCAAACCCGATGGCTTCTTCTGATATGGAAGACACATCCCCTATACGGAGTGGAACACCTGTTGTGTCAAGTATTGAGATTCCTATCCCAGCCACATCCCTGGTCATATCTACGCCCTACACTGTTACACCTCTCAGTATTACAGTGCTTGCGCACTATAGATCTCTGAGGGATGCCATGGGCTCTAGGAACTCCTCTTCTGGTACCATGTGGGATCATAACATCATTCCCACTACGGGATATTTTGTTTCCCACGTTCACAATACCGTTGTCACGTCAGTTCCAACCAATCTAACCGTTTGTGTCGCATCTTCAACTCCAATTGCTAGTTCCGTTACGGCATCTTTCGTCGTAACTACTGTTTCCGGCCCATCCCGTGGTCCAGTACATAGTGGTTAGTCGACACATGCTACCAGAGTTGTTCATCCTGCAGGCAGTGCCCCGCCTTCTTCTGATGCCATTTCAGCAGGGGGGGCATATTCTCAATACTTGCATGCTGTCCAAAATCCAGGCGCGCAAGGCCCTTATTATGACCCTATAGGTCATCATTTGTATACCTCCTTGCCAGCTCAACCCGCGGTTGAGGCTTCAATTCCATTGAATGTCGCTTGGGGTACCACTGGTTATGGTGGTGGCCAATTCCATCCAGATCAAGGGCAGCCGTATCAAGGACCATCATACCAAGGTCAGCCATCCTACATGCAGCCTAATTATGGGCAGCAGTATTATGGCCAAACCTATCTAGGACAACCTGGAGGCTCATAAGGACAACCCTCCCAGGGACAACCTTCAGCCTATGGTGGTCCATCCTTTACATATCTTGGGAAACCTTTTGGAAACCCTGGACAACCTTATGCTCAACAAGGACAACCTAGAGTCCAGCAGGGATACCCTTTGGGTCAACCCTACAGGAATCTGGGACAATCTTACGCGTAGCAAGGAAAACCTGGAGCCCAACAAGGATACCCTTCTGGGCAGAGTGGTCAGCCTTACATGCAGCAAGGCCAACCCACTGCTTGGCTGCCTGCCAACCCACTGCTCAGCCTAGTCAGCCATCTAGTCTGCAAGGACAACCCTCGGTTGTGCAAGGACAACCGAACACCCAGCAAGCTCAACCTTCTGGGCAAGTAGGTCTGTCCCAGATCCAACCAGGACAACCTTCCGGCCAGATGGCCCAACCTCAGTCTTCCCAAGGACATCATTCTGGACCTGCTCAACCGGGCATGTGGATGGTCCCTGCTTCTCAAGCTCAACCCGGTTATCAGCCCTAGAATCAAACTGGTCTCCAGCCGCAAGGTGGGTTTCAATCCCAACCTTCTTACCAAACACAGCCTGGTTCCCAGGCTCAATATGGAGCCCAACAACCGTATGGATACCAGTAACCCCAAGGGAAAAATCAATTTGCCCTGTATCAAAATTATCAACAGTTGCAGGTCACCCATTATCAAAATTACCAGCAACGAAATGTTGCTCCTGCAGGTTAGTATGGTAACCAATGGGGCGCTGGGGGGTAGATCCAGAATCAACCATCCAGTTATGGATATAACCCTTATGGACAGAGTTCCTATGGACAAGGTCCTTTTGGACCTGGTCCGTCTGGACAAGGTCAATGGGGGAAACCAACAACTGGATGGAACTCTGGCCCTACCTCATATCCACAGATGTCCTTCAACCCTCAGCTACCATTTTTAGCAACGTTGGAACTACCCGATGTGTCAAAATTAACCAATGATCCTATATTGCATAATCCACAATGGCCACCAGTTCCAACCAAGATACCCAGTGATTGTCCCAAATTTGACGGCAAAGCTGGAGAGGATCCTCAAGCCCATGTAATGAATTATCACCTTTGGTGTTCATCCAATTCATGTCTTGATGATTTAGTTCGGCTTCACCTATTCCAAAGGACTCTCACTAGCTCCGCTGCTAAATGGTACATCGAATTGACCCGTGCGTCTTTTCAATATTTCAATTCATTGGCAATGGCATTCCTAACTCATTTTCAGTTACCCATTCAGTACGAGATGGGAACGCATCTCCTTACATCTCTCAAGCAGGACACGGCTACGCACATCTCTGATCATATACATGAATGGAGAAGGTGTCGTCGGTTGATTTGGATGACCTTCCCGCTCATTCGGCTAAGTGCCAAGACCATCCGTCGCATCTTCGCAAAATTTTTCTCCGTTGTCGACACTACAATATCCGACTTAATCCGCATAAATGTTTCTTCTGCGTAGAATCTGGTCGACTTCTCGGGTTCATCATCTCCCAAGAGGGCATCCGCTTGGATCCCCTTAAAGTTGAAGCCATTTTGAATCTTCCTCCCCCTGCTTCTTTGCGGCAACTGCAGAGTTTGCAGGGTAAAGCAAACTTTTTATGATGATTCAGCCCGAATTATGCCAAGGTGGCAAAAGGTTTCATTCGGTTACTCAAGCATGACACCCCGTTTTGATGGGATTCCATAGCTTAAGAGTATTTTGCACATCTTAAAACTCTCCTGGTTTCCGCCCCTTTGTTGCGGCCTTCGAAGTATCATCGCGATTACACGTTGTATCTGGCCGTTGCTGATACCACCATCGGCATGGTTTTGGTTCAAGATGACGATGATGGCACTGAACACGTTATTTATTACCTTAGCCGCAATTTGTTAGACACGGAATCTCGATATGCTTATGTCGGGAAGTTGGCACTAGCCGCCGTTTGCGCTGTGCAACACTTCCGTCATTACATATTGTTGCGGAATACGACAGTGATCTCTGATTACAACCCTATGACCTACATTCTGTCACGCCAGTTGCTGGGGGGAAAATACTCGAAGTGGATAGTCATCCTCCAAGAGTTTGAATTGGAATTTACTGCTGCCAAGTCTAAGAAATCGCTTGTCTTCACTGAGCTGCTATGTTCTTTGCCATCTACTGCTGCCTCCTCTCACTTAGAGGATTCCATTCCAGACGAAAATCTCTTCCTCATTAGCACCCTTGATCCCTGGTACGAGGATATTATTGTCTACTTGCAGACGTCCTCCTTCCGTCCCAAGACCTCTAAGGATGCTCGCCAACGGATCCGACATCAAGCCCAACCATATCGCATTGTTGGGGACACCCTGTACCGTCTCGGCGTTGAATCTGTTCTTCGCCGATGCTTGACTTTCAAAGAAGCAAAGCGAGTTTTGAATGACTGCCACTCTGGTGCATGTGGTGGTCACATGTTTGGATATGCCACCACACAGAAAATCCTTCGTGCTGGCTATTTTTGGCCCTCCATTTTCAAGGATTGCATTATTTCCGTCCGTTCATGTCATGAGTGCCAAATTTACCAATGGAAGATGTGTGCACCCCCTGCTCCATTGCACCCCGTTGTAACCGTCGACCCTTTTGCCAAATGGGGCATCGATTATATGACCTGTAACCCTCTCTCAGCTAGGGGGCATGGGTACATCATCGTTGTTGTTGCTTATTTCACGAAATGGGCCGAGGTGATGCCTATATTGTTTGAAGACGGTCACACCGCGATGCAATTTTTGTTCAACCATGTTATTTCGCGGTTTGGTGTACCCCAAGCCATCATCACTGATCACGGAAAGAATTTTCGTAATCACATGATGACCGAGTTAACAACCCAATTGGGCTTTAGGCATGCTAGTTCGACCCCGTACTATCTTCAGGCAAACGGTCAAGTGGAAGCCGTGAACAAGGTTTTGGTCACAATGCTTCAGCGAACTGTTGGCATGCATAAATCCAATTGGCATCTGATGTTGTTCTCTACTTTGTGGGCCTACCGTACCTCCGTGAAGGATGCCACTGGTTTCACTCCCTTTCAGTGAGTTTATGGACTGGAGGCGACCCTTCCTATTGAGTGTGAGATTCCTTCATTAAAGATAGCCATCGAAGTGCTCCCTGATACTACTCCAGTAGAAGATCGTCTTCTTTACTTAGAGCGGCTAGACGAGACTCGTCGTCTAGCCTCCTTAGCTATTGAAGCTCAGAAGAAGCGAGTGAAAACTCTCTTCGATAATACTGTTAACCGCTCTTTCATTGAGGGAGACTTATACTGCTTATGTCAAGCTAACGATAAGCTGGGGGCAGGAAAATTCGAGCCTATGTGGCACGGGCCCTACATTGTGAAAAGAGTTTTGCAAAAAGGCGCCTACAAGCTTATTGATTATGAAGGCAATCCCCTAGATAAGCCCCGAAATGGGCTTTATCTGAAAAAATACTATGCATGAGTCCAGGCACTCTCTTTTTGTATATACGTGTGCTTTCAGCAAGTGTGTTGTGTGTGCATGTTCTCATATTTTTGTCTTGGTGTGTCGGTGTGATTGCCGCTTATTGTGTCTTTTTGCTTCTTGTACAGATGTCTGGATCGCCTTACGTTGGTTTCGCTGATGGTGCCTCCCATAGTACACACAACTTGTCATCTGCGGCATGGGTGATCTATGATCCTCATGGTGAGTTAGTAGACATTCAAGGGGTTTGTATAGGTTGTACAACGAACAATGTTGCTGAATATAGTGTTGTGATTGAATTATTAGCTGAGGCGATTAACCTTGGCATCCGAACATTGGTTGTGAACTTGGACTCTCAGCTTGTAGTCCACCAACTCAATGCGCATTATTCCGTTAGAGATCATCGGATTTTAAGGTTGTATTTACGTGTTAAGTTATTAGAAAGGGATTTTGATTTCATTACTTATCAACATATTCCAAGACGACTTAATACGTTAACTGATGCATTCACTAATTATGTGTTGTGTTAGCTTCCTGCTGCAGCAGGTTATTCATATTTCATGATTGACATTTTACAGGCCAAATATGTCGTAATTTTCATGCTGCAATGCTCCATATTTGCTTAACAGTCTCCAAGCGAAGAAGGCTACTCCAAGTTCATTCAATTGCCTTCCAAATTTTGTAAAGTTATCCCGGTATCGCCATTTTTCAGTTAAAAGGAGGTCCAAATAGCTTAATCTTGGTCTCCCTAGGTTTGAGTTTCCTGTTTTAGAATATAGAGAATGTAAATCTGTCCAAACAGCTTAATCTTTGCAGATTCTTAGATAGGTAGAGAAGCAGAGGAGCCCAACAGCTTAATTTGGGCCCTTGGAAGAAATAAGGGTAGTATGTAGATAGGAAAGCATCAAAAGAAAAATGAATGATGGGTTTGTAAGTCTAAGTGCACCCAAATCAAAAGAAGAAAAAATTCTAGGTAAGTAGGCTGGGTAGGTAGTTCTGAGGTTGTTGAATCCTAATTGCTGATCAGTTCCAGATTTTCAGGTGTCATCTCACTCAGGACACAATCAGTAGGCAGTCCTATGCGAGAAGCTCAAAAGAGGTATAACTAACTCCCATTCTCTACTTTCCCCAATCATTAACTAACTTCCACAAAGGAGGTCAAGATCTTCTTGACACCTCTTAAGTTCCATCATTTCGCAACACTAGCTTGAGCAAAGATCTGCTTTACTCAAAGTTGTTCCATACTTTCTCTAAAGAATGGTTCTACCCCCTTGTAATAGCCTAAGGTCTCCTGAACTTAGCGCTTTCTTACCACCTCCACATTAACCACTAACATTATTATTTAGCTCCCTATATTTTCCCATCCCCCTACTAATATTATGTAAATCATCCCCTATATAAATATCCCTCCCCCTGGTTGAAAAATAACGATAAGTACTCCCCGGGAATTCCTCAGTTTACCTGAAACTTAGCAAGAACACTCAACCTTCAAGCCATCTTCAAGATACAATGGACTCCTTCCAGAGTATAAAATCCCTCTGAGGTAATCGAACTCCTTCCGAAACATCAAATGCCCTTCACACCCACTTACTTTTTCGCCCAAAACAAACCCCTTGCCAACTTCCTTAACACTCCGCAGACCCTTTAAAACCAGATCGCATCGCAAGATCGCAGTTTCCTCTCCACGCAAGTTATGACCCATCCGTCACCACCCGACGCGATATCGCGATATCGGTGATCGATGGTCGCAAGCACCAAATGTCCAACTCAAGCACCCTCCGTTCCTCGCCGATGCGATATGGCGATCACATCGGAGCTAGTTCATCGCATTACCTCTAGTGCCAACACCTCACCATGTCATTCTGTACCAGGGACACACCACAGCTGACGTCATCCACTGTACAGCCGACGTCATGCTGACGTCAGCAGCCACAAAGCCGAAACTTCGCGCAGGAAGAAAAATCGCACTTCGGAGCTCCAGAACAAGAAACATAGGCAGTTTTCGATGTGCGATTAGCGCGCATCGCTATGGGAGATAGGCCGTTTCGGGGAATCTTCGGGGAATATTTTGATTTCTTAGCCCTTTGCGCACCGAAAAAGCCTGAAAATCGCCCGATCGGGCCAAAGTGATCCGGTTTAAAGACAACGACAGATCAGTGACAGAGTTCAGAGTGTATCAGATCAAATCATCAGGCATCAAGCGTGTCAAAGAGTATCAGTCGATGGCGGAAGCCATCAATGTATCGGCAAAGAGTATCAGTAAAAATCTTGAGCGGCGGCATGAAGCAGGAGAACATTTAATACCTTCCAACAGATTCAAAGAAAGAGGGAAAAGCCACTTGAAGTCCTCAAATCATAATTATTGCTCATTTAACTCACACCAGAGTAGAACTACAGTCCCCAAAGCACAATCATTCCAGCAGCACCGCATCTAGCCCCCAAGGGCGACATTGTCACCTTTTCTGATCCAGCTGCCCCTAGCGCAGCCAAAAAGATTTACTTGCATTTAATTCCAACAACACTTAGATTTTTGAAGAGTTTTCTAGCAGACCTGTTTAGGTCGGTTGTAATCATGTCTTTCCAATATTTTTGCCTATAAATACCACCCTAAACAATGTTGTGAGGGGTTGGCTGGTTGGTAGTAGTAGTTGGTCAGTTTTCCTTTCCAGCATTTTCTCCGAACAGAGACTCGCACTGTAACTATTATAATTTCCATAATCAAAGATTGCTGAAAGCATGGATTGCGAAACTACTTGATGTTTCCTCTTAGCTAAGGAATGATCACGGAATTCCTGTGCTTCTACATGATCCAATAAGTGTTCCTCTCCTCTATTTAATTTTATGTTTTTTGCCACTGTACCGCCTTCTAAATTGCAGGAAAAAAGAATAGCTTAAGATTTGTTTCATTACACCTTAATTTCAATTTCTGCGTTTTTCAATGTTTTCTTCATAAATAGTTATGAGCTTGTGTTCTTAAATGATCTGGTTTACGTTGTTTCTTTCACATATGAGTGCATGTTTAGGAATTCTTAACTACTCCTAGATCCCATTCATCCATTTCTCCTTTTGTCAGCATGATGAACTGATTCTCCTTTGCCTTTCATCCCTGATGTCCACTCCGTACTTTCAGCAGTCAGAAAATTGTATCTTGTGTGGATATCCCGCTCCGTATCCCCTTGTGACCAAGAAAACGCTCGCAAGCCTCAATCTGTGACTCCATGCCGAATGGTTCGAAACTTATCACTCCTTACCTTGCCTCTCTGTTCGAGAATCCTACCTTCTTTCCAATCACAATCAACACTCCCTTGAAGTCAGAAAGCTAGCCTAAAATCATCAACTAAGGTTGAATCAAAAGGAGAGAGCCCTCTCCAAATGCAGGTGGGCTAGAACCTACAATCAGAAGATTGGTTTGTGGTTACCTCAGTCGTATCCCTATTAGGAGCCTAGGGACAACCTGAGTGATAACATAATGGCGACTCCGCTGGGGACCTCCTCAGACAAATTTATGAAACCAGTCTGTAGCCCTACAAAGGAAGAAACCGACTTGTAAAAGCCTCGGTCGACCTGTACCTACGTACTCCATTGGGGATTCAAGCGCTTTGTTCATCTTTAAACCCCACTGGAGAAAGTGCTCCTGTTCTTAAAAGCTTGTCACGCTTAGTTCTGATCTTTGATGGTGGACAGAGATCAGGCACATCAGAGTCTAGGCATCCACCTGGCGACTCCACTTCAATTTCAATCAAAGGCTCCACTGAGGAATGAACCAAATGTTACAGCCAAGTGCTCCATGTATTAACAATAAGAGAGAATGACCGAATCCTAGGAGGAACTTCCATTTGATGAAGCTTTAGATGAATGCAGAGAAAGTTTATCAGAGTTTGAGATTAATGAAGAATTTTTCAAAGCGGTATTGTCAAAAATACCAGGCGGCCAGAACAAACTTTTCCTTGAGTTGGTTGTTGAAAAATATGAGAATGAAGTTGAACTCTTGGGAGCTCAGAGACAATCTTATAATTTCTGCAACCCTCAAGAGTTTTACCAAAATCTTCCTCCCCCAGTTCACAAGGAAATAGTGCTATCTCCTGAATTACAGTTTGAGTATGATCTGGGTCCAAGGGAAAGACAGAAGGATCAACTGCTAGGCTCATTACCAAAGATGCAGCTACTTCGTCTGACCCAAAGAACCTGGAATCATGCCGAAGTCTCCCTTCCCCTATTCAGGAGGAAACACTATTGCCTGAGGACCTGCATATTCTGTATGATTCAATTTTCAAGGCAAAGACAGAAGGACTAGCTGCTAGGATCATTACCAAGGACGCAGCCACTCCACCTTTCCAAGAAGACCCTGAATCATGCCGAGGTCTCCTGTCCCCAACTCAGGAGGAGATGCTGCTACCTGCTGATTTACAAACTCTGCATAATTCTATTGATAAGACAGAGACAGAACGGTCGACTGCCAGGCTTACCACCGAAGACGTAGCCGCTCAGTTTGACCAACAAGAATCAAAAGAAGTTCTCTCACATGATAAGTTTAGTGATCCCATTGCAGACGACATGGAACTTCGGCTTAACCCAATTTTGTTAATGTGCTTTCTCAGTGAAGACCACATACTTCAACAACAATCAGTAGATGCCACAATTTTTGTTATAAAAGAATATACCCGAATGATGCTTTTACATTCAGAAACTATCAGTCAGCAAGTTCATCTTGTTTCTCAATTGCTTAAATGGCTGCACTAGTTGTTTGATTTCACCTAACGGCAAAGTAACTGCTGGTTAGGGTAGGTAGGTAGAAGGAATAAAGCAGCCGGCGAAAACAAATTTTGGAGAAGACAGCAAGAAACTAAAAACCAAGGCGTTCTGACCTGCTGTTCTTGACTTCTCACAAGGAGAAGCCATCCCCGAGTGGAGCCACTGTTAGCTTCCGGCTGCAGCAGGTTATTCATTTTTCACGATTGGCATTTCACAGGCCAAATATGTCATACTTTGCGTGCTACAATGCTCCATATTTGCTCAATAGTCTCCAAGTGAAGAAGGCTACTTCAAGTTCATTCAATTGCGTTCAAATTTTGTAAAGTTATCCCAGTATCGCCATTTTTTCAGTTAAAGGGAGGTCCAAACAGTTTAATCTTGGTCTCCCTAGGTTTAAATTTCCTATTTTAGAATATAGAGATTGTACATCTTTCCAAACAGTTTAATCTTGGCAGATTCTTAGATAGGTAGAGAAGCAGAGGAGCCCAACAGCTTAATCTGGGCTCTGGAAGAAATAAGGGTAGTATGTAGATAGGAAAGCATCAAAA
>APFE030223565.1:3400-36196 GCA_000404065.3 Pinus taeda | reverse complement strand
TTGTGAGGGGTTGGTTGGTTGGTAGTAGTTGGTTAGTCTCCTTTCCAGCAATTTCTCCGAGCAGAGACTCGCACTGTAACTGTTATAATTTCCATAATCAAAGATTGCTGAAAGCATGGACTGCGAAACTACTTGATGTTTTCTCTTGGCCAAGGAATGATCACGGAATTCCTGTGCTTCTACATGATTCAATAAGTGTTTCTCTCCTCTATTTACTTTTATGTTTGTTACCACCGTTCCGCCTTCTAAATTGTAGGAAAAAAGAATAGCTTAAGATTTGTTTCATTACACCTTAAGTTCAATTTCTGCATTTTTCGATGTTTTCTTCAGAAATAGCTATGAGCATGTATACTTAAATGATCTTGTTTACGCTGTTTCTTTCACATATGAATGCATGTTTAGGAATTCTTAATTGCTCCTAGATCCCATTCATCCATTCCTCCTCTTCTTCAGCATGATGAAATGATTCTCCTTTGCCTTTCATCCCTGATTCTCATTCTGTACTTTCAGCAGATTGATAATTGTATCCTGTGTGGCTATCCCGCTCCGTATCCCCTTGTGACCAAGAAAACGCAAGCAAGCGTCAATCTGTGACTCCATGCCCAATGGTTCGAAACTTATCACACCTTACCTTTCCTCTTTGTTTGAGAATCCTACCTTCCCTCTAATCACAAACAACACTCCCTTGAAGGCAGAAAGCTAGCCTAAAATCATCAACAAAAGTTGAATCATAAAGAGAGAGCCCTCTCTGATTGCAGGTGGGCTAGAACCTGCAATCCAAAGATTGGTTTGTGGTTACCTCGGCCGTATCCCTATAAGGAGCCTAAGGACAACCTGAGTGATAACATGTTGGACAAGCATTTGCATAACATGTAATTCGATATAATACAAGAAGCATAAAGTACAATAAACCATAAAACATATGTATATATATATATGTGTGTGTGTGTGTGTGTGTGTGTGTGTGTGTGTCCAAAATGTTTGCACCCCGTGCATCATAAAATAATACATGTTTGTCTAAATACATCCGGAGACAACATGTCCCTCAAAAAATATGCATGAAAGGAAAAGCCTAGATATCTAGTCTCGGTGGTGCTCATGGTAGCACGTCACTGCTCGTACTAAATGCCTCAGGAGCCAGTGGATGCGATTTGGCACCCCCATTGTGTGCCTCTGGTATGCTAGCGGGACATCCGCTAGCCAAGCGTAATCTGGAATCCCTCGAGTGATAGCCTCGAGGTTCTGAATGAGCTCCCCTCTGTCACCACCCTCCTCCTGAGGATCTACTCCTGCTGCTGCTGCTACTGGGTGTCTCCTCACAATGGGAGACATGCCAGCTGGATGCTCTGGGCTGACATCTGCATATGCATATTAAGGTAATTAGGACAAGCATGTACTAACAAAAAAAAAAAAAATCATAAAAGCACAAAATTAAAAAATGAGGACGTACCAATCTCCTCGTCCCAGTCCTCTCCCTCCAGCAGGGGAAGGTTAGGGTCTTTGGTGAAGTCTGTCCCCGCATACGGCCAGTCCTCCACCACTATCAGTTGGCGGCGAAGCCACCCGAAAAAATCAGGTCTAAAGGACATCTGCTGACCGCCACCACGTCTCGGCATCAGTGCCGCCCATCGAGCCATCCTCGGCTCTCGAGATGCTGTGTCTGGAACAAAGGCCCCTTGGCCCTGGAAGCTTGGCACATGTTCCAAGAAGAATGTCACCAAGATGGAGCCGTACCCGAACTGTTGCAGCTTGCCTCGCTTGGCCTTTGTAAGCTGCCTCTTCATATTGGTTGTCACAGCTGACCCCCAATTGAAGATCATCGGGCTAAGGCACTCTATCGCTAATATCAAGTGGTTCTTCATAGCTTTGTGGGGCGCTTGTGCCCCCGCAGCTCATGTGAAGGTGAATAGCAATGCTCTGAGTGTCAGGTCCTGAACGGTGGGGATATCCACCTTCGAACTGCCCTGCCCATATTTTGCCTCCGGGCAAACTCGAGCCTTCACCTCTTCCATCTTCTCTCTAGATGGCCTGCTGCCAGTCAATCGAGGCACCGATCCTCGTCGCGAAAATCCAGTCAGGAAATAGACATCAGATACGTCTAACTCCAGCACCTGGTCCCGTTTCCGGAACACCTGTTCCTCTACGTACCACAAGTTGATTAGATACTGCAAGAGCTCTGGCTGAGCTCGTAAATAGGATAGCATGAAATATTTTTTGAGCCCACACGCTCTGAGAGCTTCCATGCAATCCTCATCCGCTAAGGCCAATGTGTCCACTTGATCATGTTCCCGTTCCTTCCATACAATCACCATTTTTTGGATTGCGTTGCAAACACAAGCCAAAATAGTGAATTAGATTCTTAAGTAACTTGAAATTGCAGGAAAAAAGGGTTTAAATTTGTTAAAACTTGCCTAAAAATACGCGTGGCCGTTGGCGCGACTGTTTCTAAAACAATCGCGCCCATGGGTGCGTGCCCTATGGGAAAACTGCCCCATTAGCACGGGTCCGTGCCCGAAACCCGCGCCAATGGGCACAACCCCTAAATTCAAAATCCTCCCCATAGGGGATGAAAATGCAACTAAAAACAAATTCTAAACGGATGGAAATGGAGCTAAGGACAAGACCTCTTACCTGACACTGACGGCGCTCGAAATGGTCCACTGGATTTGTCCCAATCGCCAACTGAAGGTCGTACTCCAAAAGCCCTAATGTCGCTCTCCAAAGGTAAAAAGTGAAAAGTAATTTTTTATCTACCATTTTCACCATTTTATAACTTTTTGACCCCTAAATAGGTTTTAAAAAGTCATTTTATGAATATTTTTATGAATATTTATGTTGAAAATGGATTTTACGCCGATTTTTTGTGTAGCGACAGGTGTTTATGCAGCTTTGGTGGCGAAACGAGTTGTATTTTATACTTTTTCGGACTCGGTAAATACATGAAAAAGTCACTTTGGAGTCATCTTTTGCTCTTTTCTGACTCTCTAAACGTGAAAGAAATGTCGAGTTGGTCCTCTCAACTCGTTAAACGGACATGAGAGGCAGTCCTCTTTAAACCCTTTTCCGACCGTTTAAAAACGAAAAGATTGTCGGACCCTTGTCGTTTCCGGTTCGTTAATGGTCACAAAGCGATGTGGTTTTGATCACTTTTTTACTTTTTCAGATCAGAGTCACTACTTATGAAACGTACTCCTCGGTCGTAATGATCGGGCGGTTCTTTCGAGCATTGTTTTATACTTTTTCGGGCTCGAGAGACATAACTTTACGAAAAAGGACACCCCTGGAGTTTCCTTTTCGTTGTCTTTTCAAACTCTCTAAACATGAAACAGATGCCGAGTTCTTCCTTTGTCATACTTGTTCAAACTTAATGACATCGGATTCCGTTGAAATGACACCTCTCAAGCATATGCTATCCCCGTCAAGCTTGTCATCCAAAAATAACCGAGGTACTCGCCAGAAATGGTGGGGGAATAAAGGAACCGTAATCATCGTCGTGTTTGTAGTATGTCGCTCTTGAGCATGGCACTCGTCTGCATTCGTGTCTGGGTGGGGACATCTCATCTTGTTTTACACTTGCCTCCGTGGGTTTGGGTTATCCTATTTGAACTTTCATCTGCTCATCGCCTTGTCACCATGACCCTTGATCATTTGATGTCAAATACTGCCAAGTCCACTGTCGTGCCACCGATATGTTCAAGAGAAGTTGACCTCTGCAGAATGCTCAACCTCCCTCTGATACCTCACACAATACATTTTATCCTTCTCTGTCTTGTGTCGATGAAGTGGGAAACATTATGGCCCACCTTCAATCAAGGTCACTTCTTGTCGACTTCAGCTCATTATCCAGGAAGTTGACTTAGAGACTCCCTTCAGGTACCTTGGAGCCTGCATGCCTCAATGGTAGGTTCTTCGTGTTCGACGTGAGGTTTTCATCATTGGCCTCCAATCGGATGATTCTACGGGTATTCAACACCGGCTCACTGATTCGCACACCGTGGATTGTACTTATAGTACCTTGAGGACCATTGTCATTATTGGTGGTACCTCTAGCGTCTGTTAACATTTTTCATCATTGATTGGTAATCAGACGATGTTCTCGCATGTTCAAATTCGATTCCTATATTCGCATGCTTGAACTTGTACTTTGTTCGGGTCGAGTTGGAGCGCAAGACCCTGGATTTTGTCTGTTGAGATCCAGGTTGCATTTTGTGGATTATTATAATCACTACATGACTCATTCACTGAATGATTGTGACCATGCCTGAGTCTATTCATTGATCCTCATCGGATGGCTGCGTCCATACCTGGGATCCAGATTTTTATGTACTCTGCTATGGATGGCTGCGCCCATACCATGTACATCATGTATTTGAGATATCAGTTATACTTCATGTAGGTTCTCCAGCGGCCATGTTTTCAGTCGACCATGTTCTTTTAAAGCACTTCACCCCTCTTTCTCTCGGGCTTCATGCTTTAGGGGGCATCTGTTACATAGTATTTTGTGACCGTCCCTGTTACCCCTTCTCCCGTACATTGGAGGACCTATTCCAAGACCTGTGAGAAGTGACATAACATGAAAACACCTGCATTGTATCCCCTAGAGTATGTACTCCATATGCCTTGAAGACACCTTCTGCAAAATACCCAAAAATATAGCCCTTTTTCCATTGGCGATGTTCCACAATGTATCACTCGCGCCAATGGGGGAAATCCTCCAAAGAGGGTGCGCCAGTTGGCGCTCTGTGTTAGAGTCGCACTAGCACCAACCCAATTGGGTAAAGTTTTTAACGAACAAACTTCCGAAGGTTCCTTCTAACCTATCCATGAACTGGTTCCAGTTTGAATTAGTTCAGTTGGGCTTCGAATCTCCCAAGGAGGGAAATAGTTCTCCACCTCTCATGTAAGCTTCCTAATGATAAGGAAAATCCCATGAATCAGGTGGATGGTCTTATCTACTCCTCCTACCTCTATTTAAGCTTGTTCTTTTCCCTTTGACAACCTAGTTAGTAATTCTACTTTTCAAGCTCCCAAATCTAAGTCCCAAAGTCTGAGAATTTCTAAGCTCATGTTACAAGAGGCCTTGTTCATCCCTATAAGGCTATATCTTTAAGGAGGAGATCCATGTCGAAGTAATCAAGGAGAGAGAGGCTTGTTCCCATCGCCTACAAGATTTGCAAGGCATGTGTTGTTGATCACCCAGCCAAATGAGGATTTGACATCAGAACTTGGTTGTATTCTCTTTTGTTTATCAATAATAATAGACGACTATCATTATGGTTCCACTCATGTGTCTTTATAATGATGTTTGAGTTGTATCCTTTCTGACTGATACATAGTTGCATTTCTTGGATTTTATGCTTGTATTTGTATTGTTCTTTGCATGTGCAGGTGTCTATTCACGAGCATCGTGAGGATTGTGACCAACTTAAGCGAAAGAATGGGAGTGACGACTCTTCTACGAATATAAGCGTTGGATTCGAGGTAGGCTTGCATCATCGGCCTTTACTTTGCAATTAGGAACTTGCGTGTTAGCATTGTTTGATTGTTGCTAGACCCCATTTAGGTTAGTGGGATCACCTCTGTCCGGAAAGGGTATTTACCTGTACAACAAGAGATATTCATCCTTCTTTTTCCTATTCATCCTTTTTCTTCTTCACATGGATGCCCAAAGTATATCTTGTTGCATGAGAGATTGAATGGTGCCTTGTGGAGGAGTTCAAGTGCCTTATATATAGTTTTTTTCCTATCTGAATGGGGCTGACTTGAATTGAAGAAGGGCCGAGTTGATATGTTTGGAACAAAAAATTCAAAATTCAAAATTCAAAATTTTCTCTTTCAAACTGACATGAAGAACATGTCTTACATTAATATTTTCAAGAGCTAGTAAAATAAAATGACATGAAGAACATGTCTTACATTAATCTTTTCAAGAGCTAGTAAACTAAAATGACATGAAGAACATGTCTTACATTTTCATTATATATTTCAAGGGCTAAAAGATAAATTATGAAGAAATACCATAACTAAAAAAATTAACACTCCCTCTTATCTAGGGAGGTAATCATAATGACTATCTAGATGTTCTCATGTTGACAAATTTCTCTAAGAAAAGATTATAACCATTCACCTCAACATCAACATCATCCAATTACCATAATCTAGTCACCAATTGTGACATGGTAAATCATCAAAATCATCATCATTAAATTACCATAATATGATCAACTGTGACACATGGTAAATCATCATTAGCATCAACTAGTCACTATGACTGTGCTTGATGCCTCTGACCATGATATATAGCTTATCCCTAGTTCACCATCATCCTGGTCAATCTATTTGACTCATAGCGAAACTATGGGGACACACTCAATCGATTTGAGTAAACTAGTCCCAAATCCAAAAGCCTCACTTTAGGCCATGATGCTAAATGAGCTCACTCTACTTATCTGGAGAGTAATCTGAGCATGATGCTAAAAGGAACCCACTCAATTGTGTGATCATAGGCCTTTAGGAACATTCTTTTTAATTTGGTCAAAATACTTGATACAAGAAGAGTTATTTTCCTCTGTTAGACCATTCTCTCTAATCTAGTCAACATAGTTGACACAGGGAGAATGTCTGTCCCTAATGTTATCTCACCAGGACTCCTCTCATTGAGGGAGGTTTTATAAACAAGTCTGACTTGTCCCTAAAGTATACAAAATTCGCTCTAGAAAGAGGCTTGATAAGAATATCAACTATCTTCTCATCAATAGAGATGTGTTGGACGCTCACTGCTCCCTTCTACACCATGTTACAAATTAAATGGTACTTGAGATCGATGTTCTTCGACCTATCATGAAAAAAATGTTTCTCTATAAGCTTCACGCAAGTTTGATTGTCACAATATATTACAGTAAGTTCCAACACCTAATCAAATAGTCGTGAAAGTAAATTCTAGAGCCAAATTGCTTCACAACTTGCTAAATTGGCTACAATATACTCTTCCTCAACAATGTTGAGTGCAACAAATGTCTTCTTCCTTCTCATCCAAGAAATCATAGTGGAGCCTAAACTGAAGCGACCAGTAGATGTAATATTTCTATCTTTTGCACTCCCTGCCCAATCTGAATCTACATCTCCGTACATCTGTTCATCAACATTTGAGACATATCTCAAACCGTAATCAACTATACCACGTAAATATCTCAATATATGATTTGTTGCAATCTAACGATCATGTCTTAGTTCTACCTAAAACTTGCTGAGAGTGTTCTCTACAAAACAAATGTTTGGTCTGATACTAACCAAATATATCAAAGAGCCAATCAACTTCTGGTATATAGATGGATTCTACCAAATCTGACTTAATCTCTCAATTTCCTCAGATTAGGAGTTTCCATTAATTTATAATACATCATTCCAAACTTCTATAGGATATTGATAATATATTTTCCTTAAACAAGGAAAATTTCACTAGGATTCTACCATACTTTTAGCCCCAAATAGCAGTGCATCAAGTCAAGATCCTTCATATCAAATTTAGTGGCCAACTCCCTCTTACATTGAATAATGAAATCATCTATACTTGTCAGAAATAAGTCATCAACATACAATAATACCATCACAAGTTCATTCTTCAAAATATTTATATATAGGTTTGGATCAACATCAATTTTGGAGAAACCAAGTCTTGTCATGTAGCCATCAATTCAAGAATACTAGGCTCTAGGTGTCTGCTTAAGTTTGTACAAGGCTTTATTCAATACGCAAATGTGAGACTCTCTCCCTTGAACCTAAAAACCTTGAGGTTGTTTTATGTACACTTCTTCCTTAGTCACACTATTGACGAAAACAATCTTTAAATCAATCTAATGTAGATTCCAACCCATAGAAGCAACAATGGAAATAATAGATCTACAAATACTGTGCCTATAAATTAGAGCAAAAGTTTCATTGTAATCCTGCCCCTCTTTTTGGGAGAATCCTCTAGCCACAAATATTGCCTTGTGTTTGTCAATATTGTCATCCATTGCATGCTCAATCTTGTATATCCATTTGGAGGTCACAATTGGCTTCCCTTTAGGTTTAGGGATGATTTCCCATACATTATTCTTGATAATAGATTGGTATTCTTCCATCACCACATCCTTCCAAACATTCTAGCTAGTTTCCTCCTCATAGTTGGAAGGTTAAAAATCAATGGGATTAGTCATCGATGTTGCATATCTAGAATACTTCTTTGGTCTCTTACTTTATTTGAAAGTGACATGTCCTTCTGCTTCTTGCAAGGTGGATCTAATCCAAGCTGGTCTATTATTGATTTTTGGAACAACAACTGGATCTAATGTATCATTAGGCCCTTATAACTCTTCTTGATGATCAACGAGATGTTCTTAAGGATTGGATGGACCTAGGCCTTCTTACTTTGGAGCTTCATATTATTCATCATCAAAATCCATAAGAACTTCTTTAGACTTCCAATAGGAAACATTCTCATCAAAGGTAACATCCCTACTGACTTCAACCTATCGTTGTCTAGGAACATAGATTTTATAGGCCTTTGATAAATCACTGTATCCAAAATATATTCCCTTCTTTCTTGAAGGCTCTAGTTTCTTCCTTTTATCTTTGAGTACATGTATGTAATCTGGACAATGAAAAATTCTTAAATGTCCAACCTTTTGTTTTTTTTCTAATGAACACTTCTTCAAGAGCCTTGTCTTCCAAGATTCGATGGGGACTTATATTTTGAATATAGATGATTGTCATGGATTTTTCACTCCATAAAAAAATGGGAGAGTCTTAATCGTGCATCAATGATGTTTGGTAATTTAATTGATGTGAAATTACTACATAAATTATCAACCAGGACTTGTAAATTGATGAAGTGTATGTACACTGTACGTGCTAGAAGTCCTTATGGTGTAAGCAATTCCTAAATTAAATTAAGATATCTTTATGCACATATGCTACTTAAAATTTATTAAAATAACTATCAAGCTTGCATAAAGTAAAGATGTCACACTTAACAGAAATGAAACTAAGTTTATCACACTTACTTGAAATAAATATCACATTTGCAAAATGAAGCTAAAAATATCACACTTGCTCAAAAGAAATATCACACTTGTAGAAATAAATCTACTTTGAAATAGAAGACTAAATAATCAATCCCAAATTACTTTCAACAGAAAAGGAAATTAATCTAAAATATCACACTTAATATAAATGAAATATTCTTCACTCAAACGTAACTTAAACTCTATTTTAAATCTCAAATCATTTCACACTCTGTCTACAAATTCTTATGTGCATAAGAGGTCTCGAGCTATTCTATCCATCCTACAACAAATTGATTAAACATAACATACTTTGTTATGAAATCTATTATCACTGTCAAAAGCATTCATTATCAATCGAAGCTGAAAGGTTAGATCAAATAATTCAAAGCGATATAAAATGCAAAACTGAATGTTGTCTAAAAATAATTAAGACGTTACTGCTCTAGGGGGCCCTCTTGTGAGTTGTAGTTATGCACGATTACTTATAAACTAAATACGCATGAATACAATTTCTCAACAGAATGATCAAACTTGCCTTTATAAATGCAAACAGATTTTCAAAAATAATATTCAAGTATGTCGTTTATCATGCCAAGAGGTCGATTTATAACCGCTATCAATATCTGTTTTAGAGATTTATGAGCCTATCCTACTCGACAGAGACTAAAACTAACATAAGAAGATAATATGTCATGATTTCCTCGTCATTTTCTATCAGAGAAGCAAATCATGAGGCCAAATATCTACTTCCATTAATTTTCTCGCTTGCCTAGTTTGCCTTTGACTCCTTCTTCACTGGTTGACTTACACGTTAATTGGCCTTATATAGTGCTCTTATCATTGATCGAGGTCATGAAGATATGTAAATAGCGTTATGCTAGCCATTAGCCACCTGCTCGTATTATTAAGAAATGTCAACAAGAAATTCCAGTTTAATTTGTCCTTGAATTAAATTGAGAATTAAAATCAAATTCTATTTTCATAGCAACTTGTAAATAGTTAATTAAGTTTAATTAACTTAATTAGCTTAGTAATTTCGAGTTTGAAGTCTTTCTATAGTCATGTACATTTTCTCCCTAAGTTTTAGGGGTCTAGTATCAAATTAGATCACTCAGTTTACTGAGTTAAGCTAAGTTAAGTTAAATTAGTTCTAAATTGTTTTTGGAACTAATAGAGGACTAAAAGTCAGTTGGTGCACTAATGCATCCACTAGTTCTAATCCAGTTAACTGAAGATTCCTTCATGAGAAACCCATGTATATCAATTCAAATAAACACCCAGTTGAGACTAGAGTGCAGGGACAATGTACTATCAGTGGTATTATTTACTGGAGTGTAAATATCATGCATGCATGAGAGATTGATCCTATGTTTGGATTGCACAATTTTGGAAGCATGAATTCCCTTTAAATACAGGCTATTCATCTTAGGAATTACGCAAGAGATTAGGGGCTTGGAGAGTTATTGAATATGCTAAGGATTTAGCTTGAGCTAGCTTGTGAGCTGAGAGAGTTGAGCATACTTGTGTAGAATTGTTCTAGCAAGAACAAGCTTTGTATCTTCACTCATATTTATGATTTAATACAATACATATAGGCGGGGTTTTGAGCTATGGCTTTCCCCAGGGAAAATTATTGTGTTATGTTCCATTGATTTATCTTCTTCTTGTTCGTATTGTGTTCATCGATCTATTGGCTTATGCTAGTTGGAAGTAGAAGCAGATTCTTGTCCTGTGCTTTAATAAATTGCATCAGCTTGTGAATCTACAAGATTTTGTACATGGTACCAGAGCTGAGAACAATATACTAAAGGAGATTTCGAAGTTTTAAGTTTTGGGTTATAGGTGAAATTTGAATTTGCAATTCATACTTCAGGATCAGCAGATGGCGTTCTACGGTTTGTGGCTTGAGTATGCCTTGGAAGGAGGCTCAAATTTTATAGCCTAGAGGGAAAGAATGGAGGTTGTGCTGGAGGATAATGGATTGAAGGAATTCGTTGATCAAGAAATTCCTAAGCCAGTAGCATCAGATGCACAAAATTTGGTTGAATGGAAGAAGTGTGTGGCGAAGACGAGGTAGATAATATTTGAGGGAGTTCAAGACCACATTGTCTCGAGTATCCATGGAAAGGAAACTCCATATCCTATGTGGAAAACATTGATGGACTTGTATCAGAACAACAACGCCCAAAGGAAATTGGCACTAAAGGATAAGCTTCGAAAAATAAAAATGGAGAAAGGTGACACTATTCCAAAATACTTGACTAAGTTCACTCAATGTCGTGATGAACTTGGAAGTGTTGGAATCACAGTTTCTGAGGATGATATGGTGAGTCTTGCTCTTCTAGGACTCCCATAGAGTTGACATAGTTATCAGGATTCTTTCAATGGTCAGGAGAAGTTGCCAGATTGGGAATGATTTTGGTTAGATTTGATGCAGGAGGAGATCAGGAGGAACTGAGTCTTAACGATTAAGGAAAATAAGGGGAAAGGGAAAGATTCCCATTCCAAATCAGATTCTTACCATGGAGGTAAGAAGAAAGACATGAAGAGAGTTAAGTCCCGAGACCAGAGGAAAAGTCAGTGGTGAGCTCCCATTAGCTTTACAAGGTAAATCAAGTTGCAAATGGTAGTGTGGAGAAGCATAAGGCTATATTTGTGGCCCGTATCTTTTCACAGGTAGAGGGGGTTGACTATGATGAGACCTTTGCTCCTATTGCAAGGTACTCATCAATTAGATCTATATTGGCACTATCAGCGCATATGGGTTGGAAGATACATCAGATGGATGTGAAGACAAACTTCCTTAATGGCATGATTGAGGAAGAGGTGTACATAGAGCAGCCTAAAGGTTTTGAGAGCTATGACCATGAGTCGCATGTGTGCCGACTCAAGAGAGCGTTGTTTGGGCTTAAGCAAGAACCCCATGCTTGGTACACCTGGATAGATAGCTACTTCATCGGGTTGGGCTTCACGAAGAGTGATGCAGATGTAAACTTGTACCACATAGTGGTGGAAGGTAAATTGTTGATCATTGTACTTTATGTTGATGATCTCATACTGACAGGTGATGATCAGTTGATCAAATATTGCAAGGAGGACCTTGCAAGAGAGTTTGAGATGAAGGACATGGGTTTCTTGCATTAATTGCATGGCATGGAGGTATGGAAGGGAGATGGGGAGTTGTTTGTGTCTTAGGGAAAGTATGCCAACATGATACTCAGGAGATTCCACATGGAGAGAAACAAACCCATGGAGACTCCTCTATCAGATAACTGGAGGAAGGAGGATGTTACTTCAGGGGAAGTAGTGGAAGCTATTGTTTACAGGCAGCTTGTGGGCTCACTCATGTACCTGGTGAACACACGACCGAATATGTGCTATGCAGTTAACCAACTTAGTCAAGCGATGGTTAGGCCTACCAAGATGTATTGAAAGGGGACAAAGCATGTTTTGATGATCTGATATTGATCATAAATAAAACTAAAATAGAATTGAATATTTGCCAAAAATGAATTGATTTTAACTTAAGCGCTTTATGTGCAAGACTGAAGGAAAGCAGTTATTTAAGACTTAATCGAGAGCTTAAGAAGAATAATTAAACATGAACTTGCAGCAAGAATAGAGATAGAAGACAACAAACATTGATTATGGATTTTGTCCCTAATGGACTACATCTTCGGGTCCACCTTCAAGATGGGTGTCTGTTTTATTAAGGATTGATCCAAGGAATTCATTACATAGAAAAAACACTAGGCTGAATGTGCTCGCAGGAGCCTCTGGTCTCTGTCAACAAAAAGCTCTCTCTCTCCTAGCTTTCCAATGCCTATCTCGATTCCCAATTCTGCCTTTGGACGACCAAGATAAACTGAAAACAAGAACTGTCTCTCTAGCTCATCATCTGCATACAAGTCTCAAAATATCTCCAATGCCTTTTACATGAGCATAAGGATGAATTTATAGTCTCCTATTGTTCACTCGAACCCCCTCAGGCTAAGATAGGCATGTATGTGCTACATTGAATGTAGAATACCTCGGTCTTGTTCACCTTGTGACACTTAGCCAAGAGGTTACATGGTCTTCAAATTAATTTAGAACAAAAACCAACAATAAAACCTAAAATAAACCTTAGGATAAACACTCCTGTTGACGGTCTACTGACAGTTCGAAACTGACTAACTCATTGGCATGTGACCACCTATGGTCTAACCGCTAGCTGCCACATATGCAGTCATCTACAACAACTCAGACAAACAGTTGCATAAACCTTACTATATGTGACAACTCTATGTTGCAATTTCGATGCGATTAATGCTGACTATTCCTAGTTACATGGCCTCCAAACTTCACAGTTACCACTCGATGCGACGGTGAATATCGTGTTCACAAGAATCCGATGCGGTTAGGACCTCCACGCGGTTAGTTCCATGTATTACAACATTTTCATTTGAAACTAAACTGACAAGATCCTCGTGGATCAATCCTCTCCACTTGAAATCTTTTGGACCACAAAAGTTTGATTTAAGCAAATATCAAGTGAGGGTACATCTCCCTCACTTTTCTGATCTCCATCCACCTTGCCTTGCTCAGATTCATTCCCTTGAGTCCCACTCGAAGATATTCAACATTTCCACACCTTGAAGATCGAACCTTCCTGTCCAAGATGGTATCTTCTTACAACTCATTCATATATTCAGGTGCCGAATCATCAATAGTGGAAATTTGTGTATCTTCCTCGGGATCCTTGATCATCGAAGGTTCATACAACTTCAGTTCTTCCACATTAACAACTGAATAAATACGCATGTAAGGAGGTAAATCTATTCAGAATGCATTATTTCCAATCTTTTCCACAATCTTGAAAGGACCATACTTTATGGGTTTCAATTTTTTACCTTCACCTTTCAACCTGTCTTTACTGATATCAACCATACCTGATCATCGACCTAAAATTGATGATCGACTCGATCCTTGTCATGGTGTATTTTGTACTTGGCCTCACTCTTCTCTAACTAATCCTGAACTGCTTCATGTATTTGTTGTATCAGTTGAATGAACTTAGTTGCTTTGTTTGCATCATCATGTTCACCCACTTTATCCTCTTCATTGAACATGAAATCCATTGGTGAGTTTGGTAGATACCCAAAACATGTTTCAAATGGCGATTGATTAGTCAAAGAGTGTAAGGCTCGATTGTAAGCATGCTGCACATAAGGTAAAGATTCATCCCACAACTTAGGATATTTACTACAATAACATCGAAGAATATGTATCACTATCCTGTTCACCACTTCTGTCTGTCTATTGGTTCGTGGATGAAAAATTGTGCTCTTCTTAAAATTTGTGTTCATGAGTCCCCACAAAGTGGACCAAAACTCTCCTGCAAAATGAGTGTCTCGATCAGAAATAATGGTAGGTAATCCAAAATGAACCCATACCTGTTCGAAGAACATATTTGCAGTTTGTTCAGCGGTCACTTGCTTTTTGCATGGAATGCACATCTTGTTGAATCTATCAACCACAACATACAGGTAATCATGTCCTATCCTGGACATCAGAAGTCTTCCAACAAAGTCCATGGAAATGTTGTCCCATGGTCGCAAAGGAACTCGAAGTGGCATGTACAAAATGATCTTTCGATTGCTTGGCATGCTAGTCGAACACATCACACATCCTTTAATGTACTTAACAATTGTTTCATACATACGAGGCCAGTAACAATACCTTTGAATTTGTGCCATTGTCTTGCTTACACCAAAATGTCCTGAAATGTGAAAAGAATGTGCTTCCCGAATAACATGCATCCTTTCTGTTTGTGGTATGCAAAACTTACCCAGATGATATAACAACCTGTCATGAATATGATAATTGACTTCTTCCGCCTGAGTACCATGAGTTAGTGATTCATAAATATCTTTGAAATCAACATCTGTACTATATTTTTCTATATAACTTTCATGTTTTAAAGAACTATTCTGCAGCACTACTGAAGCATTCAAAGAAATCCAATCCATATGTAATGATGAGATTTTTGCAACTTAGTTTGAGATTGAAGGTACTGAAGCGACTGATGATATGTGTGAATCATTGTTTCCTTACCCATTAAATAATTTTCCATTTCTTAACACTTTCAACCAAAGCAAAGAGTTATTTATCATATGTCAGATAATTCATTAATGTTGTAGAAAAAGTTTCAAAATGAAAAGAAATTGGTTTCCCTTTTTGAAGTAAGATTGCACACATTGCATAACCACTAGCATCTGTTTCAATTTCAAATGGTTGTTGAAGATTTGGTAAAGCTAAGATTGGTGCTATGACAATTTTTTTCTTAAGTGTATCAAAATCTTTTTGTTGTTTTCCTCCGCACTAAAAGGGAACTTTAGAACCTATTAAAACATGTAACGGTGATGCAATCAAAGAAAACTGAGCAATAAATTTCCTCCAATACTGAATTGCACCTATAAAACTTCTAACTTCAGTCACAATGTGTGGTCTTGGTCACTTAACAATCACATCAATTTTAGCTGGATCTATTTTGAAACTTCCACTTCCAACTATGTAACCAAGATAATTGAGTGAAGTTTTCCCAAACTCACATTTGGAAAGTTTAAGGTACAATTTTTCCCTGTGCAACACTTCAAAAATTTGTTTAACATGTTTAACATGCTCTTCCATACTTAAACTGAAAATCAGAATATCATCTAAGTAGATTATGAAAAATTTACCAATGTATGGGTGGAATACATCATTCATATCCCTCATGAAAGTTTCTAGTCCATTACACAAAACAAAAGGCATAACTAACCATTCAAATAGTCCTTGCCTAGTTTTAAATGCAGTTTTCCAGATGTCATTTTCTGCAATGCGAATTTGATGATACCCACTTCGTAAAACCAACTTAGTGAAATAAACAACATTTTGTAGTTGTTTAAGGCCCTAAATTTGACACACATTCTCCATGCCTTGTCTTTCTTAGGAACCAAAATTATGGGTGATCCACATGGAGATGAACTGGGTCGAATGAAACCTTTTTAAATCAACTCTTAGATTTGTTTCTTTATTTCTTCATTCTCTATAACTGACATGCAATACATTCTGATATTAGGAAGAGGGGCATCAGATATCAATTGTATCACATGTTGTATTTCTCGCTTAGGAGGAAGATGTTTTGGTTCTTTAAATAGACTTTGAAAATAATATACCACTTTAACCAATCTATCTTTAAACTGAGATTCGCAACCTATAAAAGCATCATGTTGATCCTTATGACATAATTTTACAACTATGAGTACATATCTCTTACTTGAACTTATTAATCACTTCATTTGATTAACTAAAACTAAATCCAAGTGTGATTTGAGTTTATGTGCCCTGACAATATATTCAATCGCATTTTTCTTAAGGTGATATTTATGCTCTTTCCTATGAAACACTGCATCATGATCATAGAGATAAGGACTTCCTAGCACCACTCCACATATGTCTGCTGGAATCGCATCTAAATCCACTTCATTAATGTAATTAGTTGTGATGGAAAAATTTAAACAACACTGCTTTGTGACATTAATCTGAGTCTCTTTATTTAGCCAACCTAGTCTGTATGGTCTTGGATGATTTTGTGTCTCCGAACCCATTTTCTTAACTAAATCTTCAGATATTTTATTCTTCTTAGAAGTTATCCTTATATGAAATAATTCAACCCTTTTATCCTCATTCAGATGATTTATGTTTGAAGAATATGCAAAAGTACTAGAATTTGAACCATTGTCAGAAGTTTTACCTACCGAAACCATTGTGGTTATCTTCCTTTCATCACCTGAGTCGGAGCCTAGATATTGTTGGATTTCTACATTAGCCTTCTTTTCACCTTTCTTCTTCTAGAACTTCTTTGGTCTAAGTTTTAGGTGAAGTTTCCAACGTTTGGATTCATCATGTCTGATCCTATGGCAATGAGTACAAGTAGGTCTTTCACTTTCCTTCTGAGTTCTTGCTAATATCTTTCCCTTCAAATTTCTCTTCCTCTTGTTGTCTTTGGAATCCTTGATTTCCAATTGTTTGGATGGTTTTTGTGAAAACTTGAATGGTCTACCACCTGATTCAATATGTATGGCCTGAACACACACTTCATCAAAGTCATCAGGATTAAACATCAATAATGTATGCTGTAAATATGAATGTAAATTGCCAATGTACTTTAATAAAGTCTCATGTGCATCCAATGGAATACCAAGAGCCAAAGCTTTCTTCTTGAACTCCTGAGTAAACTCCTAAACATTCTGTCCTTTACCTTGCCTCAAATGCTACCAATCAATAACATCTTGTTGCATGTACCCTAAAGGATATAATTGCTTTCTGATAGCTTTTAAAAACTTAGGCCATGAAGAGATGAATTTTCCTTTTCGCTTTACATCTATTTGAGTTTTACTTTCCCACCATATTAAAGTTGTTCCCCCCATTCTAAGTGTGGCTAATTGAATTTTTGTTTTTTCATTAGAAATGTTCTGAATACGATAATACACTTCTAACTACTTAATCCAATTATCTAACTTTTCAGGATTCATTTCACCATCATAAATAGGTAGCTCAAATTTTTACATCAAGTTTCAAAAGAGATGATTTCTTAGGTTTCTTTTCTATTTTAGAATCTGAACTGGAAGAAGAAGAAGATGATGATGATGATGGAGATGATGGAGGAGAAGGAGGTTTATCAGCCTTGCATTTTCCCTTGTCCCTCTTCGATGTCTTTGAAGAAGAAGCTGCATCTCTTGCCTTCGTATCTTCATAGAGTTCTCTTAACATTTTCTGCATGCTCAAAAACATTTGCTGAAACTATTCCTAATCCATGACCTTCCCTTCAGGAGTTTCACCTGCATCGGATCTTGTCATTGTCGGTTGATGAGCGAATTTTCGTTTTCCAATTTCTGGATCGAACTCCTCAAGTGTTCCTTCTCCACGTCATGACCTTGACCTGGTTAACATTCATTGGAAAAAATTCTGCAAAACACAACCTACTCTAATACCAAATTATATCATCTGATATTGATCATAAATAAAACTGAAATAGAATTGCATATTTGCCAACAATGAATTGATTGTTAACTTAAGCGCTTTATGTGGAAGACTGAAGGAAAGCAGTTGATTTAAGACTTAATCGAGAACTTAAGAAGCATAATTAAACATGAATTTTCAACAAGAACAAAGATAGAAGACAACAAACAGTGATTACAAAATTCATCCCTGATGGACTACGTCTCTGGGTCTACTTTCAAGATGGGCATCTGTTTTATTAAGGATTGATCCAAGGAAGTATTTACACAGAAAAAACACCAAACTAAATGTGCTCATAGGCACCTATGGTCTCTATCAATAGAAATCTATCTCTCCTATATTTCCAACGCCTGTCTCGGTTCCCAATTTCGCCTCCGGATGGCCAAGATACACTGAAAACAAGAATTGCCTCTCTAGCTTAGCATCTGCATACAAGTCTCAAAATCTCTCCAAGACCTTTTACATGAGCATAAGGATGAATTTATACTCTCCTAAGGTTCACTCAAACTCCCTCAGGCTAAGATAGGCATGTATCTGCTGTATTGAATGTAGAATACCTTAGTCTTGTCACCTTGAGACACTTAGGCAAGAGGTTACATGGTCTTCAAATTAATTTAGAACAAAAACCAACAACAAAACCAAAAATAAACCTTAGGATAAATAATCCCGTTGACCGTCTACTGATGGTTTGAAACTATCTAACTCGTTGGCATGTGACCAACTGTGGTCTAAGCGATGGCTGCCACTTGCGCGATCATCTCTGATGGTTCTGACAAACAGTTGCGTAAACTTTACTACGTGTGACAGCTCTGTGTTGCGGTTCCGATGTGGTTAATGCTGACCGCTATTGGTTACGCAGCCTCCAAACTACGTGGTTACCACTCGATGCTATGGTGAAGACTGTGTTCACAATAACCCGACACAGTTAGGACCTTCGCGCGGTTAGTTCTCTATATTACAACATTTGCATTTGACACTAAACTGACAAGATCCTCCTGGATCAGTTGAGATACCTTAGGGGCACTTCTCAGTATGGATTATGGTATAGATAGACAGAGGGAGGGAAGATTCAAGGTTTCATTAATGAATATTGGGCAATGAGAGCACATCGGGAGGGAACTTTAGTATTCGATCAGTGATAGTTTCTTGGTACATCAAGAAATAGAGATGGATTGCACTCAGTTCGGCAGAGGCAGAGTACATGGTTGCAAGTCAGGAAGCATGTGAGGCCATTTGGTTGAGGAAGATCTTGGTTGGCTTGTTTGTTCAACAGATGGATCCAATTGTGATTTATTGCGATAATAAGAGTTGTATCAAACACTAAAAATCCATTTTTTCATGATTGGTCCAAGTATATTGATATCCGTTATCATCATCTCAAAGATTGTGTATTGAGGCGAATTATGTTGTTAGAGTACATTCCCAAGGAGGAGCAAGACGCTGACATTTTGACAAAGGCATTGTCAATATGTAAATTCGTGTTTTACAGAGACAGGATCAGGGTAGCTAATAATCCCTTTCTTATGAGGTGCTATCTTCTAGAGTCATCACATTCATGTTTGTTGTAATCGACGTTTCGAACCAACCTTTGTGGTTCATCATTAAGATTAGATCCATGAGTGAATAAGTCAGAACACAATAGGGTAATAAATAAGGCTAGGGTTGGGATGGGAATGAATATCAACCGACATGTTTGATAACGATATAATTCATTTTTAGTTATAATTAATTTATTTTTAATATTTTGTTAATAATTTTAAACTCAGTTTC
The DNA here is from genome assembly GCA_000404065.3 of Pinus taeda. Taxonomy (NCBI): domain Eukaryota; kingdom Viridiplantae; phylum Streptophyta; class Pinopsida; order Pinales; family Pinaceae; genus Pinus; species Pinus taeda. The sequence continues at coordinate 16,334 of APFE030223565.1, read as the reverse complement.
TAATTTAAATTTAATACTAGTTTTCTTCTTTAAGAACATTAAATTTTTTTAAGAAATGTATTTTTTTGGTTTTATTGATGATTAAAAAATAGCTATTAATTCATACTAATAACAATTAGTGATTATAACTACTAATAATTTTATGTCTAGTTAATTAATTTTATTAATTATATGATTAAAGAATATTAATGATTTACATTTTTTATTTTGGTAATAAGATGTATGAATTGTCTTTATTTTTACTTATAATTGAATGATTAAAAATAAAAATAAATAGTAATTAATACCTAATGACTAATAATGATTATAAACTAATTTATTATTATGCACAATAACTTAATTTTTATTATTATTTTCAAACATGAATTTAATGTTTACATTGAATAAAAAAATTTAATCCTTTAATTTGTTTCAAATTGAGGATTCTAATTTTTAAACTAATTTTTATAACACTGAATATTTGTAAATAATGTTGCAAAGATTAAATGCTTATAAACTTTATTATATTATTATGAATCATAATTAATTAATTTATAAAAATTTTAATCTTAGAATTGAATATAATGATTGAGATTAGATTAAATTAAACTAGAGTTATTAGATTAGAAATTAAAATGAATTAAAATAGAAATTATAATTTTTTTTAACTTATTCTTGATTATTTTATTAATTTTTTTTAATGAATTTAGGGCTGGTATACTAAAAGGAAAATTTTGGAGGCCAAGTCTAGCGATAAGAGGGAAGGGAGCATTTAGGAGAAGGTGGAATCAGAGGTTAGAGTAGGAATCCAATTATCACTAATTTTCCAACCATCATCGTAGTTAAGGTTGTTAGGGTGCTTACCTATTACGATGGCTTCTTTGAATTTTCTATGGTGATAATGATCAATTTTGGCCGCAACACAAGGGTTTTCAATACAAATATATTACATGTTAAAAACATTAGGTAATATATAACTTGTGAAAACAAATGGAAAAAAAAAATTAGTGAAAAAAATATCCTTATTGCTTGTTCTAAAATAGTCATTTTCCTTAAATTCCGATATTATTTTGCCCACAGTAAAAGTTCCTCGCTATTATGACATATGTTTTTAGGATCATGAGATTGATTCAACACCATATTAGATTATGGAGACAAAATTATTCAACATTCGAATATGAGTACCTCACTTGGTTGAATGAAGGTGTTAGTTGTGAGTAGTGTCAAAACCTTAGGGAAGAAAAACACTAAGGCCTACGAAAATATATCACCACTTGTCCACTGAAAGAAAAAATTTCAATCCCACAATGGCCTCTAGGAATACATTTCGTTGGATGGATATCACACTCTGAGAGATGATTGCCTAATATAATGAGAAGTGTACATATAGTATCACAATGCCCCTCACAGTCAGACCCTATAGTTGTGTCCTATAATATTAATCATATTATACTATTTAATTATAAATTATGACTATCTGATAATTATTAGTTTGAATAATTAGTCTGAAATTGCATTTTTAGTATTTATGTATACATGAAAATATTAAGAAAAAAAGGTACTTTTTGTGACTAGTTAATTTTGAAGGAATATAAATACACAAGAAATTATGGTGCCTCGGTGTTTCTCTAGCGGTTATCCTCTCATTGTACCAATTGCTCCCATGCCCTCTACTACTTTTGGTGAATTCCTCTTTGATGATGTCCAATGCCAATGAAATGGATATTTATCCTCGATGTTTTTCTGAGCCAAAGGGAAGCTCCACAAGTAACAACCAAAAATTAGCCTCAAAGATATTATTGGGGGGCAAAATACAGTAATTATATGACAAGCCAAGAAAAATTTCACGTTAATAATATTCCCTTTAATATTGATTAATAATTTCTTTGCAAGATCATGTAATACTAAAGTGTCCAGTAGGGACATTTAAAAATAGTCATCCATCAATATCACCTTTAAGAGTGATTAGTAATTAATGCTTCCTATTACACACAAAGTAGATCACCAACTTCAAGGATAGCAATATAAACACAACAAAAATGAAATTAAAATAAATGCTAGGAAGTCAAATGCGAGTAATATTGAGTCAAGAAAATACCAAGCCCTTCACATTAGCAAGACATTCATAGGCACTAAAACATAAAATCCTTCCATTGCATCATTTTCACCTTTTCTTTAATTTCTTTAATTGAGAACATAACTTTTAGAAAAAAGAGTCATTGAAAAAGGTCTAAAAATCCTAACAAATACTCGAGTGATTTTCGTATCAATTAAACAGAAAGAAAATCGTTCGATATGCTTTTAACTTGTGGAATATATTGAAGAATATGAATCTTTCTCATCCCTTGCTCTTAATCAAATTGTAATCTGTGGTTTCCAATCAAGCAATCCATTTCCCTCCAAGATAGTTAATAGATCACTTTGGAGAAGGACTTCTAGAAGCATTGGGATAATAGAAATTGAATTAACTAGGAGGAAAATGAAGCACTTTAGTGGGTGCTCCAAAATATTTGAACGCAACTGAAAATGATTGTATACTCCGTCCACACATTTTAAAACAGAAACCATTCAATTGCATCTCATTTATTTTCCACCTTTTTGTAATATGTAATTCTTTGAGCAATAATAGAGCATTCATAAATATTGTCATGAAAGAGGACTCTTCATAATCCTAATAAGTTGGGCTCTAACAAATAAATAATTTCATGTAGTGAATAAATATTACATGGTGGATTTCAGTGATTAAAATGAAAACATTATTCTTAATCTCATTACAACATTCAACCCTAACTAGTTGGGATGTAACAAATCAAGAATTTCATGTAGTAAAGAAAACTTACATGGTAGATCCCAATTATTTGCAATAACAACTTTATTCTAGATATTATTACAACACTGATAAATTCAAGAGTACATACATATTTCCTTATCTGAGACAAACTTTCAACACATTACGAGATTTCATAGAAATATAATGAGACAAACTTTGAACACATTTCGAGATTTCATTGAAATATAATGAGACAAACTTTGAACACATTCCAAGATTTCATAGAAATATAATGATACGATTTACTTGTAGGACATGATAAAACTATCTACATCTAGAACCCGTCACTAGACAATAGTGTTATTGAGACTTCATCTCATGGCATTAGAATCATGTAGATATATAGTTTTATAGAGATACCTTGCAACACCTATTCAACACTACCTTCAAGCTTCAAATTCATCAATTGATTTACTTTAGTAGCAAATTCTAGTGGGATTTCATTAAATACAGCCCAACAAAAGCCCTTTATGATATTTTTCGTTGCCTTCTCTAGATCTAGCCCCCATCTGGAAATAAATAACTGATATTCCCCATTTTTGAGGTACTTGCTTCAAGTTCAACATGGGTGATTGGGTTCTTCACGTGGAAGAGGTTGCAAATATTAGATGTATAATGGAAACAAGCATGCAATTCAAGGTTGCTCCTAAAGTCTCTTGGGTGAATTATAAAACACCATCTACTTAAAACATGATATATGGTAGTAACAAAAACCTACCCAAGATCCAACTTAAGTATTCAAAATGTTGCACAAAGGAGATGTCTTAAACAATATCAACTTTTTAGGTGCATAATCACACTAAAATAGACAAATCTTTAAAATGTTGAATAGTGTGAAAAAATGGAGTTGGAATATTATAGTTATGTCAGGGTAGATATAGCTATGTAAAATGTAAATTCTATCTAAAATACGTAAATGTAACTTCTATATAAAAAATGGAGTTGAAATATTATAGTTACGTCAGGGTAGATATAGCTACTTGAAATGTAACTTCTATATAACATTCTAAATATCATTTTTCAGTCATTTAAGAGACTAACATATTTTTTATCTTCGGTTAATAACTTAATACTCCAGCAAAAATAGCATTGAATTAGTTCTTCACTAACCAAGGGGAAACTTTAAACCAGTGTGAAAATGCTTACTTATTCCCTTGCCATATTTCTGATATTTTATTTGTGTGTGGATTTAAGCTAGTGTAATGTAACTTCTACATCTTTGACAATTTAAATGTAAAAATTACCCAGATTGAAGTTATACAAATAAAATATGCACAATAAGATACACTATGCATGAGTTATAAGTAATATGACGTTTACATGTTATATCAAGACAAAAATTTTCTCATATCATTAAATCTTATCTTATAGTTGGTGATGGATATAGCCTTTAAAATTATGAGCCATCCTTGTCATATCTTATGTTTAAAGATGGTTATAGCTTTTAAAAGCATCAACCTTGTTTGTTATTTTATGTACGGTCAATTTAAATGGAAGTGGTCATAATTTTGTTCAATATTACCTTGTACAACTGGAAATAAAATGATGTGGGGGTGGTGTTTCTAGTGATTTTCAAACTTGTTTTAACTACCTAAATTTAGCCTATTTAAAATAAACAGGGGTGGTGTTTCTAGTGATTTTCAAACTTGTTTTAATTACCTAAATTTAGTCTATTTCAAGTAAATAGTTCCACTGACCATCTTATCTTCAAGTTAGTAAATTTTCTTGAGGGCATCTTCATGACATCCACCATCTTTAAAAATTATGAAATATTAGTAGTATCTGGCACTAAATAGACAATTTTGGCATAGAATCTTTTATTGTGTTTTTTACTCAGTGTCACAAATTTATTGATATTTTATGATTCTTGGTCTTGATTTCCATGTTAACACTGGATTCATCATTCCTACTAGGATTTTTAGTTGTGCACACATCGCATTGTTCACTTCTAATTATATAAAAAATAGCAAGTATTCATAATGACATGTAGTGACATGTGGGTGTCTATTTTACTCAATGATATGCTTGATTTTTTAACCCATTACAATCCCACCACAATGAAATTAAGAGAGGCAAGGAAGCAAGAACTATCAATGAATGAAATTAGAGTCTTTAAAATGAAACTCAAATTGTACTTGAATGTAACGATAAGTATTTTCACCTGCTTGGTCACCGATGAGCATCGAATCACAATATGAAAAATTCCTTGCATTATGAGAATTTGGTTACACTTGCACTAATCCTCTGTAGTAGTTCCTTGACTTGCATATAGATATAATTTTAGAAACAATCCTACTCCTACAATTCTTCCCTATATGGATCATCTTTGTCCCCCTATTGATAGTTAATTTTCAACGCAACAGAATATAACTCTCCAATTGCATCATCGCCTTTCAAAATAATGCTTGATTATTTCCAGGTGATTGTCGAACTAGTCTTTACTCAGGTCCATGAAACCCTTGATTTGTCTCCATCACACAAACCTATTTTCATAATAAAATTAAAAATCCCACATTTGCATTCCTCGTCCTCGACATATTAATTCTTTACAGTGGAATACTTTATCGTTGCTCCCTCGGTGCAATAGAGATCCACTACTGTGGCATGGAGATGATTGGTGTCATAAAATGGTGTAGTGCATCCTTCAATATATGTCACAGAACTCTCACCTCAAAGAACTCCGTTCATCTACATCAATAAGGGTCCTCTCAAACTGCCTGGTCTCCATCTCATTCATCTTGAAATAAGTTGATATTTCCATGGGTGATAAAGTGTGCTTGGGGATTTAATAGAAGGAGCTACCACATAAAAAAATACATTACAACATAATAGTTATCAGTAGGAGGAACAAACCTTCCAAGCTACTTCCTAACTAGATCAAGATACTCTCGAATTATCTCTTATAACGAACAAAAGATAATCTAAACTACCGATAGAGTCTACCTATGCATGGAAACAATGAAAACATTGTCAAAAACAACATATACAACAAAGTTGGTCAATCTCTTCATCTAGTCAAGGGCATGCCCAACTTTTGAAAAGTATCAAGCAGGTTAGGGTCCACCTCATCCAGGCTCCTCTTGTTCTTCTACTCTCTCTATTAAGGTTTAGAATAATAACAATGGTCTTGGAAATTGATGGGTTGGTAAAAGTCCTCAGACCATTTGGGTTCTTCCATTTTTAATCATTGTGTGTAAGCATTGAGTCTAAATTGCAAAATCCATTTAGGTTCCTTCTTTTTAGCTGAAACTAACCTAAGCTTTGGAGAGTTGTAAGGTTTAATGGATCTAATTATATTCTACTTAAAATATAATAACATGGTTTAAAACTATAGACATTGAGATCAGAATCTAAGGATGAAACATAAAAGATTTTATGTTCATGATTACAAGAAATTTTAATTTCATGTAACAAAGTTTGAGGAAGGTATAATAATTTCATCCTACCAGAAAATTTCCTTGCATCACTCGTGTTATCACTTAAGGTTACAAGTTCATCTATGTACAAAGATACATATAAATTTTTGGGTTCAAGTCAATAGGTTTTAGGTTTATTACTTTAAAAATTAGTCTTTTCCAAAGATATTGAGGTATGTCCTTGTAAAAAACCGTTAGTTTCCATCTCCCATAGCATATCTAGTCTTGATTACATCATTCTGACATTGCACAGTTTCGTAGCACAATATGATTGGCCGGTTTTAACTGCGCAATCATTTTCCTCCATTCCTGAGCAGCCATTGCGTAGCGCGGCATGTCATTTCATGATTGCCAGCACTACGAAATCGGGGATTCTGGTATTTTCTGCAGTATATTGCCTTGAAGTATCAAATCTTGGGGTGTGAGTCATCAAAAAAGCCGTTCAAATGTGTCAGTCGACATCCCATCTAGATCATAATAGGATTCATCCCGCCATTAGAGATAGGATCACGCACATGTCTATGATGTTAATCAATCTTATGAGGTAAGGTGGTGCAATTATGTTTATTCATGACTGCATTCAACGTGCCTATCCTATGGTAAGTGTTTCAAAAAACAAAAGGAAGCCGCCTGAATTCTTATTCAAAAGAGAGTCTAATGCAAGCGAGCCCGCATTCTGAAACCCAAAGCTGTTTGAGTGAATTGTAATTGCTGATTGAGTTTCTGTGCAAAGATTTTTCTGAGCAAGATGGAAAAACGAGAGAATAGATCCAGGAGATGTTTAAGGACTGAACCAGAGGGACTCGACCTCACGCTTAGGGATGAAGGTGTTGCTCGAGCTTTCAAACAAACCGGTTGCTGGAGGTTCTGTGAGAAACTAAAAGGCGGACATACAGAGGTAACCAAAGCTTTTGCTCTGAACTTTAGCGGCCTCAATTCTAAAGTTGCATTATTAGAATTCCCCGTTTCTCCACAAGTTATCTCTGCTGTTACCGAGATCCCAAGGAGTGGTCAGGAGTGGTTTAAAAACTACAAGTTTGATACAACACCATGCAAAGAATTTCTGAAAGAGCAATATATCAACCAGGACCTTTCTAAGGCAATTCCCAGGCATTATATCAAAGAGCAGTATGCTCTGCTCCTTACAGCTATTCAGAAGTACCTCACTTGTGAGGGCAGGTACACTAAAGTATACTCCTACCATTTCAAACTTCTGTTACACTTCACAGGAAAGACCTCTATAGACATTCCTTTCTATCTGTTTAGGAGTCTAGGAAAAATGTGTGACAAGGTTCAGTATAAAAAGGAAAATCATGAGACATCTCTTTTTCATCATGGCTTAATCAAGTTACTGGTATTAGATAGCCTGAATAAGATTAGAAGGGATTGGGATTCATTTATTTTCATGTCGGGTTTCCAAAGTAAAACCGGTCTAACCCCTTTACCAGATAGAGAAAAGGAAAAAGAGACTCAAGAGTCTGCAATGGTTGAGGAACCTGTACTGGAAACAATAATGGAAGAGCCTACAGTGGCTGAGCCTAAGCAGCAGGCTAAAGACCGTAAGAAAACAAAGAATAAATCAAAACAATCAAGGAAACCCGTAGTTATCAAGGAAACACCAAAACCATCTGAGCAAAAGTTGAAATACCAGAAAGTGACATCCAAGCCAAGTGAAATAGCACAGCAAACCAAAATCAGAACAAGGAGCCAGTTGAACAAGGAAAAGGGGAAGTCAATTGCCATAGAGGACAGCCCCATGTCAAAGGGTAGCCTTAAAGATTTGCTAGAAGCCATTGACTTTGAACAAGCTACTTCCGTACAGGTGGAGCCAGTGCCAATAGACCTAACACATTCATCTCCTGACAGTTCTAAGAAATCCAAAGCCTCCAAAAGGCTAAGATTCGAAGAAGCTGGGAAGGAATTCATGGTGAAGCCTCGAAGGCCAATTACTAGAGGTCAAGCACAAGCAGCAAAACAAATCCCAAAGGGTGAGGGGACTGCCAAGGCAATAACAAAACAAACTAAACCATTGCCTAAAATTGAAAAACCAGAAAAGGTAGAAAAAATAGAGAAGGCAAAGAAGGCAGAAAAGGCAGTAAAGGTAGAGAAGTTACAGGAAACTAAAAGGATAATTTATACCAGAGAGCAGACCAAACAGAAAGGAAAACAGGTAGCTCAGGCCAAAGAAACCAAGGAGAGCAAAAAGAAAGAGGTAAAGGAAAAGACTCCTTTGGTTAAAAAAGAGAAAACCTCATCCACTAAGGGAAAATGGGAAGCAGCTGACCAGGAGTTGGCCAATTTTGAAAAGACAGTGTCCGAGATTGCTGCTATGGAAAGTGAACTTGCCAAGCTGAAGGCTCAGCTAGGCCAGTTAGCTCCCAAATGAATTTATTTTCATTATTGCACCAAGTTTTTGTTTCATGTTTCTTAAGTTCATTAATGTTTTTTGAGGCATGTATTAAGGAAAGGATAGTAAGCAATTTTTGGATCAAGAGGAAAGCTGTGACAGTCTGAAATGATTGAAGACTGTGATTTTGTGATTTTGCAAAAAACAGCAGTTTCGTAGCGCGCTACGAAACTGCTGTAGGTGACTATTTTGAAGGGAAAATTTGAAAACATTGCTGAGGTCACCAAATTTTGTGGAGAAAGGCTTCGAGGATGGAAAGGGAATCACCATGGTTTCTTAAGCCTTCAAAAGTTGACAAGTGTAAACCTCAATGCATAAAGGTAAGATCTTTTGTTTTTACCAAGTTCCATAAAGCACCTTTATGACCGCAGAATTAGGGTTTCTGGTAGGCTTACCAGGGTTTTGAGTTCAACACCTGGCAGTATTCGCAAAACATCTTGATTATTCAGGCAAATGGTGTATGGCATGGTCATTAAAGGTCATTAATACAGCTTAAAGCATTTTTTGTTGGAAAAAGAACATGGAGCAAAACAGGGACCGGGAAAACAGAGGATATTTCTGCAACAAATGGTTGAGTCAACAACACCTTCAGGATCCAAGGCAGCAAGTACAATGAATGCTCCTCAAGATACATTTCAGCTCCTACATGAAGAACACAGCTGTCAGAAATCAGGAGGGAATCAAGCAAACGAGGAGAAAGAAGCAAAATTTGATTAGAACTAGGACTCTTTGCATTAAAAGCAATACCTCTGTATTTAGTAAATTAGTTTCAATACGGATAAGGTAGTTAATTTTAAGTTTTCGAGCTCCCCTCATGCTGGAGGAGGAGACTCAAGATAGCTTAGCTTTATTTCCTATATATAGCAAGAACTTAGATGTATCAAGGGTTGGATACTGATGCAAAGGACAGAGTTTTATTGGTTTATGTATAAAGCTTTTTACAGTAATAGATAGACTGTTTTATTCTTCCCAAGATTCATTATGTGTTAAAATGTTCAAGATGTTGGTGGTTTTGTCTTACCAAATGTAAGTTTTTCAACTTTATGAGTATGCAATCACTCTGAATTCATCATTGATGCTCATACTTCCTGTGCATACTTGTAAGTTGAGGTTCTTGTCCTTCATGTTTTACAGCTCCTTAGGTACACAATCACTCTGAATTCACCTAGTGCTCAGACTTCCTGTGTGTACTTATCAGCTGATGGTTATTTGTTGAATGTCTTGAATGTTTAAACGTTACATGCCTTGGCTTCTATGAATGAACAGTTAATAGTTTACTGATAAGATGCTTGACTCCATGAGCCCAATGGAAGAAATGTTATGTTGACTGTCCAACCAGCTTGTTTATTAAATCTACATTTCAAGAGTTAGCCCTCTTTGTGCTTAAGGATAAATTAATAGTTTGTTTTGAGAGATCCCTCTCAGGTTAGGGAGGCTAATCCCTAGCTAAAAGCCTGGTTTGAAACAGTTGCATGAGAGCTTACTAAGTAGCAGCCCTTAGTACTGGTTTTGTGACAACAACTAGAGCCCTTTGAATTTGGGCATGGTAGATTCCATTATACAAACAATCAACCACTAAAAAAAGGTGATAAGAAAAAATAAAATTTCATGCATTCTAACCCTAGAAAAGTTAGGGAGGAGTGAACTGATCTGTACAATAAGGACATGAAAATCACTAAAAAAAAGGTGAAAAGAAAAAATAAAATTTCATGCATTCTAACCCTAGAAAAGTTAGGGAGGAGCGAACTGATCTGTACAATAAGGACATGAAAATTGCTTACTTGTCCATTGTATTTTGATGAATTGTTGGCCACAATCAAGATCTGCATTATCATAATCATTAAACCCCTTGTACAATAAGGACATGCAAAATGCTTACTTTTGCACTGCCTTTTGATGAATTCTTGGCCGCAATCAAGATATGCATTATCATAATCATTAAACCCTCAACTTTAGATGAAATTTATGCTTTGATCATATAAACCCTCAAAATTGTTTACCCATGAGAAAAATGCTCTCCTAAGGTGTTTCGCATGCAAATTCCATATGGGTTTTGAATCTCATGAAATCCATAGATCACGTTGATGGTCTTCCTTCTTCTGGCATTTCCACGCAAATATCATCAAGGCAGAGAAAAATGCAGTGCTACAATGTGATGTTGTAATATGTGAATCTTTTATTTGAACCCAACGCTAAACTAGAAATGAAAAAGAAAATAAATATTTATAATGGAAAAAATAAAAGAAATATTTATAATATAAAATAAAATATATAAATTACAATTGGGTTAAATGATTTATTTTTAATAAGAATTTGTTATTTTGGTGTAAGACCCTAAATTAAAAAGAAGAAGAAGTTAAAAATGATATTGGGATGAGTGTAAACATTTAAATATGGCCTCAATTAATAATAAAAAGTTGAATTAATAAAAATAACAATATTCAATTTGTTATATTTTGATTTTGTTATTAACTTGTGAATAGGCTTTGTTACAATACCATGCACCAATACCATGGCTTATCTATACTACAAGTCCAAAAACCATAACTTATTTCACAACCAAAATATTTTATAACAATATGACAATATTCTTAACCATGGATATTCATCCCCACATTACTGTAGATATTATTAACTTGTAAAAAATAGCTTTTGTTACAATACCATGGGTCAATACCATGGACTATGAATACCACATGCCCAAAAACCATAACTTATTTCACAACCAAAATATTTTATAACAATATGACAATATTCTTAACTGTGGATATTCATCCCCAAATTACTGTAGATATTATTAACTTGTAAAAAATAGCTTTTGTTACGATACCATGGGTCAATACCATGGACTATGAATACCGCATGCCCAAAAAACATAAATTATTTCACAATCAAAATATTTTATAACAATATGACAAGATTGTTAACCATGGATAGTTACCCTCACTTTACAATGGATATTAACTCGTAAATCGACTTTGTTACAATATGATGCGCCAATACCATGGCTTATCAATACCACATGCCAAAAAACTATAACTTATTTCATAGTAAAAATATTTTATTTTGATTTAATTTTACAACTTTTTTTTAACTGAATCTAAAAGGGAAAATGTTACAATTTGAGATATATCTAAACCCTCTATCCTCACGACTACTTAAAAATATTCCCATAGAAATTAAATTAAGGTTTTAATAAAATTAAGCTAAGATGGATCTATGTTGGTTCTTTATATATATATATATATATATAAATATATATATATATAGATAGATAGATATAATGGATAAATATAGTGCATGATTTTTTAAGTTTTTCATTATTATTTTTTTTGATGTGATTTATCCAAAATATAGGTTTAATTATTTTACAATAATTAAGTTTTTTTTTTTTTTTTTTTTTTTAGATAAATTTCTTAAACACAACACAATGTGATGAAATTTAAGAGAGAGTTGGGGAGGGGGTGGAGAGAGGGAGGGAGATAGTGAAAAAGTTGAAGGGCAAAGAGAGAGAGAGAAAGAGAGAGTGATGGGGCAGAGAGAGAGTGAGGTGGGAGAGAAGGAGCGAGATGAAGGAAGAGAGAGAGAGAGAGAGAGAGAGAGAGAAAGATGGAATTGGAGTGGGAGAGAGAGGGAGGAAAGAATAAATACATAGAGAGTTAGAGGTGGAGAGAGAGAGGAGTGAGAAGGGAGAGATGGAGAGAGTGAGGGAAGAGAAAGAAGAGTAGAGGACAGAGATATGGAGAGGAGGGGAAGGGAGAGAGATGGAGACATAGAGATGGAGAAGGATAGCAGGGGGGGCAAAGATAGAGGGAGGTGGGAGATAAGGGATAGAGAGGAAGGAAGATAAAGATGAGGAGAGAGATATGGAATTGGAGGGGGTGACAAGGGAGTCATGGAGAGAGAGTGAGGGAGAGAGGAGAGCGGGAGGGAATAGAGAGAAGGATATAGATGGAGAGGGAGAGAAGGGGAAGAGAGACATTGACAAAGAAGGGGAAGAGAGGGAGAGAGAGTGTGTGTATGTTTGTGGGGTGGGATAGAGAGTGGGAATAAAAAAGAGACACAAATAAAAATATAGATATTATATAGTATTATATAACCAACATAGATACATATTAACCCTATAACTATCCAGTGTCGAGAGGGATCCAATCTCTTGAGGTGCAAACATTTCCTCAAGTTTTTCACTAGAAAAAAATGTTTGCACCTCGAGAGATTGGATCCCTCTCGGCGCTTGATAGATCTGGGATTAAGTTTGATCTAGGTCAGTTAATATGAAATTAAATTAGGTTTTATTTGATA